>JAPPVO010003179.1:0-57041 GCA_030407325.1 Camellia japonica
GGAGCCAGCCCCGTTGGAAGACTCGTGTCCTCTTGAAGGTTTTGGAAGTTTGGCAGAGCATTCTGTGGGTTCGGGAGAGTATTCTGGGTGTTCTGGGTATTCTGAGGATTTGGAGGGGCATTCTGGCCAGTAGGTATCTGTTCAGGTAGTGGAGCCCCTGGCGGAGGAGGGACCTGATGCGCCCCTAGTGGAGGAGGGACCTGGTGTGAAGCAGATGCAGTATTCTGCTGTTGTAATCTGGTGATCAGCTCAGACTGCTGGGCCATGACAGCGGCCTGCTGTTTAGAAAATTCCGCCTGGCGGATAGCATCGTCTTGCATTTGTTTCATGCTCTCATTCATCTGGCGGACCATCGCCTCCATAGCTGATGTATTCTGTTGTTCCATCTGATTGACTGGTATGTCCTCTAATGAAGTAACCCACGGTTCTGGCAACCTCTGTTCCGATACACTGCGTTCCCTGGGCTTTCTTCTCTTTCTTCTAACAATTGGGGGTAGAGAGTGGAACACTGGATGTCCATCAACGAGATCCTCGGATCGGTTGAGTCGGCGACCTCGTGTCCAGAGTGCTTGGGGAGTATCGACTGGTTCGGAAGCAATTGTGCCACAAACTGCCCTAGCAAAAAGATAATAAAGCAAAAAGGAAATAAATAACCAGAAAAACGGGCAGCATAACAGCTTAATTTAAATACACACAACATACAGTCGGGCATACAACACACAGTTGATAAGCTGGAAATACACTGTCCTCAAACACTGGTCAATATCCCTGTATTACTGTCCTCAAAACTGAATCCTGATACCTGCGGATACCTGATTCTCAAATAACTGACTGATGCCCGCAGGCCTACTGCTCAAAACTGACGAACTGATGCCCGCAGGCCTGATGTCCAAACTCACAAACTGATGCCCGCAGGCCTGATGCCCAAACTCATGACTGATACATGCATTCCTGTAGAGACGCACTCTAAAGCACATAACAGATAAGTGAGAGCCAAAACACCCCTATGTTGGGGTAGGGTTTCCCTGTCCTATTTTGTTAGGAACTAGGGTTTGACTACGCACGCAGCGGTTTCAAACAACCTATAAACGGGTAAGCAACCTGTCCTAGTTTGGAATGGTCACTATGGATCCGAATATGCACTAGGTCGAATGGTCAAAAAGGGTGCCCCGGAAAAACCGGGGTTTGTGTTCCCATGCTGTCAGAGCCCAGAGCCGATCAGCCTTACGGACATGACTTGACAAGACAAGCCTCCGGCAAATCGTTCGGGAATGGCATATGGCAAACACGGTGTCCTAGGCGCACCGATGCAAATGCAATGCAAAGAAACACACAAGTGTAATCAAAACCAGATATCACGAGTTCGAGTCAAGTTCTGTAAATCCCCAGCAGAGTCGCCAGAAACTGTAGACGTCCCCGAACGCCCCGGGAGGGTTAGGTCCCGTTCTGTTCATGTTGGGGTCACTACAGTTCAAGGACTCAAATGTCACGGTTCTCAATCTTGAACCAAAGAGCCCAAATCCGGCAAATCGTTTTGAAAACAGATTTTTTGAAAGAAGTGCCAAACATGGACTGCTTTGCCAGATAACAGAGTCGCCACCTAAATATTTTAAAATGGGAAATTTAGGAAACCCTGACTCGTTGCCGAAGGCCACGTGTCCGTCATCACCAAAGTTGGCTCGGGAACTTGGGTACGATTGGGGAAGGTCACATCGTGAGCACCCCCGCTCGCCCGGTCAAAGACCGGCCTCTACTAACCATGATATCTGTTTTTGAAAACATTGTATGTTCTTATTCCGGTTATTAGCCTAGGTTACTATGTGATGCTCGCAGCAAACAAGTATAGACTGAGTCGCCTGAATTGGAACAAAACATTTCATGTTTGTTTTGATGTGCTACCCGCAGGTAGGCTAAGACGCGGATTTGCCACCCTCAGGTGGGCTTAGAAAACATGATTTTGCCACTGTCTAGTGGGCTTAAAACAAACATTTGATGAATCGTCCCAATCCAAGTAACTCAACCTCCACCCACAAGCATTCAAGGCAGTAATATCACATAAGCATATAGCCTCATGGCAAGCATGCTATTCATGGCAACACTCACACGCATGCAAGGATGCTAAAGCATAAAACTCATCGAGTACTCCGAGCCAAAACAAAAACTGATTAGAAATCATGCATGACCCTAATTATACAGAAATGCCTAATGCAACACATGCAATAATGCAACTATAGCAGGCTCGGCTGTCCTAAATATGGCATATGAGATGCAACAGCTATCAAGTACTCAACTTGGAATTGAAATACAGATGCAGCTTGTATGATGCGCCGAGCCCGGTGCGTGCAAAACAGATGAATGATGCAAACATGCTGTCATACTGTATGCTAATTGAAATATGCCCTATATCTAACCATCGTAAGCGGATAAATAAAAGGGAGAAAGAAATGGGGGTTGGAAGACATACATCACACTCACCCACACTTATTACAATTATGCCCTCGCGCAGAGGGTCCGAATAAATATACAGTCCGAGATATACAGTCCGAAATATTACAGATTTCTAATTAATTAACAAATTAACTAATAAAGACTGTAAACTGGCATGCAAGCCAGGGGCTGCCTCGCTTCTGATGAATGATGTATGCTGGACTGTGTTGCGTGGAAATCCACTGGGATGCCCAATCTAGCCTCTGTTTGCAATATTTCTTGAAATGCGTGCCCGACTCTGAAAAGTTGCTGATTCCTTATCTTGCTGCAACGGAGAGCAGGAAAAGGGCATAGCAATGTATTTCACAAATATATGCATGCCTCGATCCTCGTGCCACCAATCACGCATACCGATGCATGATGGCCGAGGAATCGGATTGCACAACTCACTATAGAATGAATGCACATGAATGCTACAATGAAAACCTAACTCCATCATGGGTAATCCGGAGTGTCGGTGACTGGGAATTGAGACCCGTTCCGTCACTCGGAGTGCGAAACGTGCCTCGTTTCCGTGTCCGGGCTAACTCCTGTTCGAACAGCAATATGCATGATATGCATGAAATGCAACTAAGATACAGCCTAGTATGCACAATGCTGATGAAAATGAGATGTCTCGAAATGCGTGCACACGGGCACGCAAACCGAGAAAATACATGAATGCAATCTAAGATACAACCTAGTATGCACTATGCTGTGAACATGAGATGAAAATGAGACGCCTCGAAAAGCGTGCACGCGGGCACGCAAACCGAGGCGATGATATGAAATGCAAATCGGATGAAACCGAAGTGCCTCGAAATGCGTGCCCACAGGCGCGCATACCGAGGCAATGATAAAATGAGAAATCGGATAAAACCGAAGTGCCTCGAAATGCGTGCCCACAGGCGCGCATACCGAGGCAATGATAAAATGAGATGGAAATGCAAATTGGGCTTATACTAACATGAATGGACCTCAGCCGCACTCACATCAGATGCCGTCGGAGAAAACAGAGGTGCCTCGAAGTGCGTGCACACGGGCACGCAAACCGAGGCATGGCCCGAAGGCATGAAATAGCACGGGAAATGATATGCAAGCATGCAAACCAAATTTCAGCACCTAAATGAAAGGGAAAACAGCCCCGAAATGATACGGAATGACAACCAATGCATGAAATCATCCCGAAATGTGATTTTAAGTACCCGAAATGGCCTATAGCCATACTAAACATGCACAACATGATCATGACATGCAAACCACTAGCAAGGCAGCCCCAAATATGGCATTTTTTCAGTACAAAAGCAAGGCTAAATAACAACCACAAGTATGGCAAAATTAACTTGCAAGAATGGGGAAAAAGAGGGGAATTACAAAGCAAGTAGTATATACAATGCTCAAACAAAAAAACAGTTCTACAAAATTAAAGAGGGACCAAAAACATGCACATTTACAGTAGATTAGATCCTCCAATTCAGTATGTAGATATGCTTAAAATAGCATGCAAAAATGAGCCAATAAAGGGCTACAACATGAGGTACCATAAGAAATCACCAAACAACTTTGAACCCTTAAAAAAACATGAATAATGAGTCATTTCAAGACACTTTTTAAGCCTGATAAAGGCTCAAATCAGAAGCTAAGCAAGCCTAACAAAGCATGCAATTTTACGGAAAAAATGGAGGGTACAACATGAAGTACCAAAAGCATGCATCAAAAAAATTTGGACCCTTAACAAAACTTGACAAGAAGGCCAAAATAAGGATATTTTCAGGCCTGATGATGGCTCAAAACAGGAGCTAAGTAAGCTCAAAAAGGCATTCAAGATGGGGCCAAAGAGAGGTATAAAGAGAGGTACAACATGGAGGCCTCAAACCAATATGATCCCTTATACAATGTTGTAGAGGGACCTAAAATAAACTCAACCTCAGTTAATGGCATGCTCAAAATCAGATCACAAACAGGCCAAAGAAACCATGCAATTTTACAGTAATTTGAAGGGAATACAAAGCAGGTGCATGATAGAGAGGCAAAACAGGGTTGAGCCCTTTTTCAATGTTGAAGAGGGGCTCAAAATAAGCCCATTCACAGTTTATGTTATGCTCGAAAACAGATCACACATAATCCAAACAAAGCATGCAATTTAATGGCATAAAGAGTGATATTGAAGCAAGTGTGCCATAGAGGGCTCAAACAGGGTTGAGCCCTTCTACAATGTTGTAGAGGGGCTCAAAATAAGCACAAAACAAGAAGGGGTCAGAGCCCAAAACAGAGAGCATGTAGGGTAGAAAATTGATGCAAAAAAGTGCAAGAAAAGGGGAATTGGTGACTTACCCTTGAAGACAAGTCTTTCTTTGCTTCTTGGCTTGACTTTGTTGCTTCTTAGCCTTTGAAAGAGCTCTCTTTGTTGCTGGAATGGAAGTGGGGATGGTGGTGCTTAGGGTTGATGAAGAGAGGAGCTAGACACTTGGAGAGTTTTTGAGTTTTTGGCTATGTAAATGGAGGCTTTGGAAGAGGGGTTCTTGAGAGGAATTTTTCTAACCCTAGCAAAGGAGGAGGGCAGCCCTTTAAATAGGCAAGAAAGGGTGTAAAAGGGGAGGGAAATGGAGGCAAGATTTCCCTCCCAAAATATCCCCCGGAGGGGGAGATATTTTGCAAAAAATATCCGGACAGCCGTAAAAAGCTGGAAAGCAGAAAGCTGGCCGGCCAGGTAGTTTTCTGGAAGGTGGCCGGCCGGCCACCCCACCTGGTCGGCCAGCCACTCACCCTGGCCGGCCGGCCATGACCCAAAAATGAAGAGGAAAATTTCTGGCCGACCACCATGTGTTAGGGTCCTCCCAAGTGTGTAGAATAAGGATCTAAGGCTGGAATCTGGCAACACTGAAACAAGAGTCACAACATAGAACTTGAAGGAGAGGCTCAAAAATGAATGTGACAATTGCTGGCCGACCACCACTTTTTGGTGTCCTCCCATATGTGTAGAACAAGGTTCCATGGTCGGAATGTGGCAACACTGAAGCAGGAGTCACAACATTGCATTTGAAGGAGAGGCCCAAAAATGAAATCCACAATTGCTGGCCGACCATGCACTTTTAGGGTCCTCCCATGTGCCCTCATCACAGATATGTAGCTTTGGTTGGAAGAAAATGGGCCCAAGGTATTCAACATTAGCCCGGAAGTGAGCAAAACGGGCGCCGGAGGAGCGAAACTGGTTATCTGGGATAATTTCTGGCCTCCCATCCCCCAGTGATCTTCCTGGTGCTGAAACAGAGGTACCTGCCAAAATTGAACAAAAACTAATGAGAAATGAACGCTCGGGGCCCAAACCGCGCAATTCGGGGTCCCGAAAATGGGCTGCAGGCACCGGAAGTGGTGTTCAGCAGCGAAGTGGGTATCAGAGGCCCCAGTGTTCCTCGGAATGATAAAACAGAGGTACCTGCCAAGAACCGGAGGAAACCGATGCGAAATGACTGCTCGGGGGCCAAACCGCGAGGTTCGGGGCCCGAAAATCGGCTATAAGCACCGAAAGTGGCATACGGCCACGAAGTGGGCATCAGGGGCCCCAGTGTGCCCTGTTATGACAAAACAGAGGTACCTGCCAAGAACCGGAGGAATCAGAGACGGTTGGGCGGTCCCGAACCGAGGCACACGGCCTGACGGCTCCGAAAACCGGGAACTGGGCTCCGAAATGGGCAAAATGGCCTACGGCCACGAAAAGTAGCTCACGGCCACTGAGAGATGATCTGCTAGACCTCTCCCTCCCCTCAGGAAGAAAACAGAGAAAACCGAGTCTGGTTCGCAAACCGAGACAAAGTACAGAAGAGGATTCGGAAGTCCGGAGGCAGGGCGCACGGCCGCGACTCTGAGACTTCTGAACGAGCACAATATGCAACATCACCAAGCGCTCAATCGGTGACGTCTGAGTCTTAAGGTCGGTCAAAAATGGGGTGTCTACACTAACATTCGCTTTCTTCTTGGTAGTAAACGGTGTTCGGCGACTGTCAAAATTCTGCCTTTTCCTCTGGTTCTCTCCTGAACTCTGGTATCTGTTCAAGTTAGCTTCAGCCAGGATGGCTTTATCCAATACTCCAGCGTAAGTTGGCATGTTGTGCAAGTTAACCCGGTCTTGTATCGGTCCACTGAGCCCACTCTCAAACTTCCTAGCCTTCATATACTCATCACTGACCATGTGAGGTGCATACCTCGCCAACTCCGTAAAAGCGCGGTCGTATTCCGCCACTGTCCTGCTGCCTTGCGTCAAGGTCTGGAATTCAGTAGCCTTGCGGTTTCGTACACTAAGGGAAAAATGTTTGTTGTAGAACAACTCCAAGAATCGGGTCCAGGTCAAGTCTGGATTGCTTTCTCGAACCATAATCCACCATCTGCGAGCGTCGTCATCCAGCGTGAATGTTGCCAGTGCTACTTTCTGAGCGTCGGTGCTGGGGAAGATCTCGAACAATTTTTCCATTTCTAGAACCCACGCTTCGGCTTTCATCGGCTCTATGCCCCCTTGGAATCTCGGTGGCTTCATTTTCTTGAACTCCCTGATCAAAGCTATCGTGTCATCCCCATATAAGGCTGGCTGCGGGGGAACTTGCGGCACTGGAGGAGGTGGAGGCGGAACTACATTTCGGCCGTTGGTCTGCTCGGCCTGAGTCGACGTAGCACTAGCATACTGCTGTCTTGTTTGCCTCAACTCGCGGGCCAAACCTTCAACTACCCTTTCTAGTCTGTCCATCCTGTCTTCAGGCCGATCTCTGCCAATTGGAGGTCTACCTCTCCTCATGATGCTATGAGTATGCAAAGTGTGACTTTTAAACAAAGTAGGCAAATAACCACGTAGGCAAGTAACAAACAAGCATACCAAGTTGATGCGCACATTGTTCAAATAGCAAGCAATATGATGCAATCTTAACATCCTTCTAAGGGAAATCCTATGCTCTTTAGGACTTGAAGTGTGTGAACAACGTACTATAAGGAACTTGTGCTCTGATACCATTCTTTCATGACCCCAAACCGCCCCTAGTAGGATGGTGCCGTGATGGCCAGTAATCCGTGATTACCGAAGGCCAACTTACAAAGATCACACACAATCAAAGTATAATATACATATGGGGCTCACAAATGCGGAAGCAATAAATTAAAATACAAGTAGTCCATAAGAGCCGTACATAAGTCAAATGGAATGACATACAAGATATAGCTTTACAACCAGTTCGAAATAACAAAAAATACAAGTTACATCTTGATCAAAAGGCTTCTCGAGCCGACATGTACAAAATACAAAGAATACAAGTCAAGAAGCATGATTTTCAAGATTGGCCGACGTAATTACAACATTGCCGACATGAATACAAAACCAGGCCGACATAATCATGAATCCAAAACAAGCTGTGCAAAGCACATCTAGGCGTCGCCGCCGTCCTGCTCATCACCTACACATATATAGAGAGGGTGAGCTTGGATACTCAGTGAATGGTACCAATAATAAAGGTTTTGCATGAATATAGCCGAAGTCTTTTCAAAACAAAACATGCCAAAACCATTCGAATATTAGCCGAGATTCTTTCAAAGCAAAACACATCAAAACCTTATCAAATCAAGAGATGAACCGTATTCGTCTATCAAGTCTTACAAGTCTCGAGGGATGCTTACTGGCATCGGCAAGAATACAAATCAAGCTTTCCGAACAAACAGATCCACGCGGTAAACCGTCAGTGGCAAAACAAGGACTGCACGATCCGTAATCGATTAGTCAAAGGTACTACGAAAGTTTATAATCCTCCAGCACAAGGGACTTGTGTTACTTAAGCCCGTAGCTCTTTTTAACACGATGGTCTTGTGTTACTTAGGCCCGTAGCCTGCTTTAACACTAAATCTTTCCGAGAAAAGGACCGTATCCTTTTATACTTGGTACTACGAAAGTTTAGAGTCCTCCAACACAAGGGACTTTTAAAAGGTGACATCAACCAACACTTATACTTGATACATCAAAATAGAGCTAACCATTCATGCTTAACAAATACTTTCATCAAAACAAAGCAAAACAAGATTTATCAAAACAGTATAACATAGCTTTATTAGAAATACCACTCACATAGTTCTTCTCGGGTGTAGGCTCAAAGCAAGATCAAGTTCCTACAATCACATGGCAAATACATTCTCAAAACAAGCTTTACATGCATGCAATGATCCCGGCATTCTTACCAGATCCAAGTCAAAACAGAGCAAAACATGCTGGGGGTTTAAACACTGTTTTTCGTCTCACGAAAACACACTGGGTACCAACCAGGCCTTTGCCGAGGTCCCACACCTCCTTGTCGAGGTGTGGTCCCGATGGCCACATTCAAAGCGAGATCGGGAAAAACCTAGGTTTCCCCCATGAAGAATGCAAAGAACAAGATTATCAAGAACATCAAGAACATGCATGCCAAAATCATAACTCGTTTATTCCAAAAACTGAGGTTTCATGCTATGAGTTCAAAAACATGGACCTGGGTACCCATACAAGAAGATCATGCAAGAACAAACACAAAACACGGTTCTAGTTCCAAACTTTTCGGATCAAAACGAGGCTTTTCATCAAAACTCAAGAACACCATTTTCCCTTCAAGAACCAACTTCACATCAATGCATGGCGTGCAAAACGAAATCAATCATGCAATGTGGCTTGACAGCCAATAAGATTAACTAGAGTAGAGCAAAAATCTAACCTCAAAACTCAAATCTAACGGTTCGATCCTCGAAGATCAAGCTCGGAACTCTACTCTCTCACTCTAAAACTCCCTCCTTCTTCCTCTAGAGCTTCTCTCTCTAAAGACAAAGATTTGAGACAAAATGATTTGTTTCTAGGTCTGCCGGCTGTCTTAACACACAGCTCGGACACGTGGTACTATCGGGTTAGTTCAACTCAAAAAGTGACTGGTTGATAAGACAAGTCTATGACAAAGTGTATACAACAAGCTAAATGGCAAGACACATCGGCAAGTAATGATATCGGCTAAAGTCAAAGCTCGGCAACAGGGTAACAAAACATCGGCTAGGGAGGACGACCCTTGACTAAGCTGTGCTACACCTTGGCCTGGGTGTGCCACACCTCGGTCTAAGCCATGCCTGCCCAAGAACAAAGATCATCAACTGCCAAAACATCTCGGCCTAGATGATGCACTCCTCGGCCTTGGTTCCGAACACCTCGGCCCAGATAGTGACATCTCGGCAAACATGCCCGGGGTGAAGATGGAGGTCAACCAAGTGGTTCAAAAAATAATTCTAAGTACAAAGGTTCAAAGGTGAACTAAGCTCAAGACGACCTCGGCTACACACCAAGCAAAGAACAAAATCATGCAAGCAATACTTCCAACAAAGCAAGACAAAACAAGATAAACCAGATTTGCAACATCATAAGACAAGATCATACAGGTATGCATGCAAGCATGGTTAAGCCAGAATGAGGGTTGTTACAATGTTTTAGCTTTTTTCTTTAATATTTGTTTATGGTGTCAAATCAAATTAAAAACAGTTATTAATTATTAATTTTCAATGACAGTTTGAAAATTGTGTCAGAAAAAATATCACTAATTATAAGTTTTAACGACAATTTTAAAAAAAAGTAAAATTTTTTTTATTAATTTTCAACTTTTAGAGACAGTTTAAAAAAATTCATCACAGAAAAATATCACTAATTGTAAGTTTTAACGACAACTTATTAAAATCGTCACAAAAAAAGTCACTAATTGTCAATTTTTAGCAACATATATAGAAAATCGTCACAAAAAATTAGTTTTAGCAACGATTTTACTAGCATTTATTTTCAATAAAGTTTGATGAGAATTATTAGGACCCATTAATAATTTACTCTATGTTTTAGCTTTTTTGTTTAATATTTCTTTATGGTGTCAAATCAAATTAAAAAATGTTATTAATTATTAATTTTCAATGACAGTTCAAAAATTGTGTCACAAAAAATATCACTAATTATAAGTTTTAACGACAATTTTTAAAAAAAAAAGTCAAATTTTTTTTATTACTTTTCTACTTTCAGCGACAGTTTAAAAATATTCGTCACAGAAAAATATCACTAATTGTAAGTTTTAACGACAACTTATTAAAATCGTCACAAAAAAAGTCACTAATTGTCAATTTTTAGCAACATATATAAAAAATCGTCACAAAAAATTAGTTTTAGCAACGATTTTACAAGCATTTATTTTAAATAAAGTTTGATGAGAATTATTAGGAACCATTAATAATTTACTCTATGTTTTAGCTTTTTGGTTTAATATTTGTTTATGGTATCAAATCAAATTAAAAACTGTTATTAATTATGAATTTTCACTGATAGTTTAAAAATTGTGTCACAAAAAATATCACTAATTATAAGTTTTAACGACAATTTTAAAAAAAGTCAAATTTTTTTTAATTAATTTTCAACTTTCAAGGACAGTTTAAAAAAATTCGTCACAGAAAAATATCACTAATTGTAAATTTCAACGACAACTTATAAAAATCGTCAAAAAAAAAGTCACTAATTTTTACTTTTTAGCAACACATAAAAAAAATCGTCACAAAAAATTAGTTTTAGCAATGATTTTACTAGCATTTATTTTCAATAAAGTTTGATGAGAATTATTAGGACCCATTAATAATTTAGTCTACGTTTTAGCTTTTTCGTTTAATATTTGTTTATGGTGTCAAATCAAATTAAAAACTGTTATTAATTATTAATTTTCAATGACAGTTTAAAAATTGTGTCACAAAAAATATCACTAATTATAAGTTTTAACGACAATTTTAAAACAAAGTCAATTTTTTTTAATTAATTTTCGACTTTCAGGGACAGTTTAAAAAAATTCGTCACAGAAAAATATCACTCATTGTAAGTTTTAACGACAACTTGTAAAAATCGTCACAAAAAAAGTCACTAATTGTCAATTTCTAGTAACATATATAGAAAATCGTCACAAAAAATTAGTTTTAGCAACGATTTTACTAGCATTTATTTTCAATCAAGTTTGATGAGAATTATTAGGACCAATTAATAATTTGCTCTATGTTTTAGCTTTTTGGTTTAATATTTGTTTATGGTGTCAAATCAAATTAAAAACTGTTATTAATTATGAATTTTCAATGACAGTTTAAAAATTGTGTCACAAAAAATATCACTAATTCTAAGTTTTAACGACAATTTTAAAAAAAAGTCAAATATTTTTTAATTAATTTTCAACTTTCAGGGACAGTTTAAAAAAATTCGTCACAGAAAAATATCACTAATTGTAAGTTTGAACGACAACTTGTAAAAATCGTCACAAAAAAAGTCACTAATTTTCAATTTTTAGCAACACATATAAAAAATCGTCACAAAAAATTAGTTTAGCAATGATTTTACTAGCATTTATTTTCAATAAAGTTTGATGAGAATTATTAGGACCCATTAATAATTTAGTCTACGTTTTAGCTTTTTGGTTTAATATTTGTTTATGGTGTCAAATCAAATTAAAAACTGTTAGTAATTATTAATTTTCAATGACAGTTTAAAAATTGTGTCACAAAAAATATCACTAATTATAAGTTTTAACGACAATTTTAAAAAAAGGTCAATTTTTTTTTTAATAATTTTCAACTTTCAGCGACAGTTTAAAAAAATTCGTCACAGAAAAATATCACTAATTGTAAGTTTTAACGACAACTTATTAAAATCGTCACAAAAAAAGTAACTAATTGTCAATTTTTAGCAACATATATAGAAAATCGTCACAAAAAATTAGTTTTAGCAACGATTTTACTAGCATTTATTTTCAATAAAGTTTGATGAGAATTATTAGGACCCATTAAAAATTTACACTATGTTTTAGCTTTTTTGTTTAATATTTCTTGGTGGTGTCAAATCAAATTAAAAAATGTTATTAATTATTAATTTTCAATGACAGTTCAAAAATTGTGTCACAAAAAATATCACTAATTATAAGTTTTAACGACAATTTTAAAAAAAAAAGTCAAATTTTTTTTTATTAATTTTCTACTTTCAGCGACAGTTTAAAAAAATTCGTCACAGAAAAATATCACAAATTGTAAGTTTTAACGACAACTTATAAAAATCATCACAAAAAAAGTCACTAATTGTCAATTTTTAGCAACACATATAAAAAATCGTCACAAAAAATTAGTTTTTGCAACGATTTTACAAGCATTTATTTTCAATAAAGTTTGATGAGAATTATTAGGACCCATTAATAATTTACTCTATGTTTTAGCTTTTTTGTTTAATATTTGTTGATGGTATCAAATCAAATTAAAAAAATTTATTAATTATTAATTTTCAATGATAGTTTAAAAATTGTGTCAGAAAAAATATCACTAATTATAAGTTTTAACGACAATTTTAAAAAAAAGTAAAATTTTTTTTATTAATTTTCAACTTTTAGCGACAGTTTAAAAAAATTCGTCACAGAAAAATATCACTAATTGTAAGTTTTAACGACAACTTATTAAAATCGTCACAAAAAAAGTCACTAATATTCAATTTTTAGCAACATATATAGGAAATCGTCAGAAAAAAATAGTTTTAGGAACGATTTTACTAGCATTTATTTTCAGTAAAGTTTGATGAGAATTATTAGGACCCATTAATAATTTACTCTATGTTTTAGCTTTTTTGTTTAATATTTCTTTATGGTGTCAAATAAAATTAAAAAATGTTATTAATTATTAATTTTCAATGACAGTTTAAAAATTGTGTCAGAAAAAATATCATTAATTATAAGTTTTAACGACAATTTTAATAAAAAGTAAAAATTTTTTTATTAATTTTCAACTTTCAGCGACAGTGTAAAAAAATTCGTCACTGAAAAATATCACTAATTGTAAGTTTTAACGACAACTTATTAAAATCGTCACAAAAAAAGTCAGTAATTGTATATTTTTAGCAACATATATAAAAAATCGTCACAAAAAATTAGTTTTAGCGACGATTTTACCAACATTTATTTTCAATAAAGTTTGATGAGAATTATTAGGACCCATTAATAATTTACTCTATGTTTCAGCTTTTTGTTTAATATTTCTTTACGGTGTCAAATCAAATTAAAAAATGTTTTTAATTATTAATTTTCAATGACAGTTCAAAAATTGTGTCACAAAAAATATCACTAATTATAAGTTTTAACGAAAATTTTAAAAAAAAAGTCAAATTTTTTTTTAATAATTTTCAACTTTCAGCGACAGTTTAAAAAAATTCGTCACAGAAAAATATCACTAATTGTAAGTTTTAACGACAACTTATAAAAATCGTCACAGAAAAAGTCACTAATTGTCTGTAACAACCCTCATTCTGACTTAGCCATGCTTGCATACATTCCTGTATGATCTTGTCTTGTGATGTTGCAAATCTTGTTTATCTTGTTTGTCTTGTTTTGCCTTGCTTGTTTAAAGTGTTTCTTGCATGATTTTGTTCCTTGCTTGGCGTGTGGCCGAGGTAATCTTGTGCTTAGTTCACCTCTGAACCTTTGTACTTAGAATTGTTTTGGAAACACTTGGTTGACCCCATCTTCACCCCGGGCATGTTTGCCGAGATGTCACTATCTTAGCCGAGGTGTTCGGAACCAAGGCCGAGAAGTGTATCATCTAGGCCGAGATGTTTTGCACTTAGTGATCCTTGTCCTTGGGCAGGTATGGCCTAGACCGAGGTGTGACACATCCAGGCCAAGGTGTGGCACAGCTTAGTCAAGTGTCGTCCTCCCTAGCCGATGTCTTTGTTACCCTGTTGCCGAAGCTTTGTCTTTAGCCGATGTATTTGATTGCCGATGTGTCTTGCCTTAGCTTGTTGCATACGCTTTGTCAGAGGCTTGTCTTATCAATCAGTCACCTTTTTGAGCTGAACCAACCCGGTAGTGCCACGTGTCCGAGCTGAGTGTTAAGACAAGCCGGCAGGCATAGAAACAAATGATTTTGTCTCAATTCTTTGTTTTTGAGAGAGAGAAGCTCTAGAGGAAGAAGGAAGGAGTTTTAGAGTGAGAAAGTAGAGTCCCGAGCTTGATCTTTGAGGATCGAACCGTTAGATTTGAGTTTTGAGGTTAGATTCTTGCTCCGCTCTAGTTGTTCTTATTGACTATCAAGCTGCATTGCATGATTGAATTCGTTTTGCATGCCATGCATTGATTTGAAGTTGGTTTTTGAAGAGTAAATGGTGTTCTTGAGTTCTTGATGAAAAGCCTCGTTTTAATCCGAAAGTTTGGAACAAGAACCATGTTTTTGTGTTTGTTCTTGCATGATTTCCTTGTGTGGGTACCCAGGTCCATGTTTTTGAACTCTTAGCATGAAATCTCAGTTTTTGAATAAACGAGTTATGATTCTAGCATGCATGTTCTTGATGATCTTGTTCTTTGCATTCTTCAAGGGGGAAACCCAGGTTTTCCCAATTTCGTTTTGAATGTGGCCATCGGGACCACACCTCGGCAAGGAGGCGTGGGACCTCGGCAAGGCCTGGACGGTACCCAGTGTGTTTTCACGAGACGAGAAAACAGTGTTTAAACTCCCAACATGTTTTGCTTCGTTATTGACTTGGATCTGGTGAGAATGCCGAGATCATTTGCATGCCTGTAAAGCTTGTTTTGAGAATGTATTTGCCATGTGATTGTAAGTCCTTGATCTTTGCTTTGAGCCTACTCCCGAGAAGATCTAAGTGAGTGGTATTTTTAATAAAGCTATGTTATATTGTTTTGATAAATCTTGCTTTGCTTTGTTTTGATGAAAGTATTTGTTAAGCATGAATGATTAGCTCTATTTTGATGTGTCAAGTATAAGCTTTGTTTTGAAGTCATCTTTGAAAAGTCCCTCGTGCTGGAGGACTCTAAACTTTTGCAGTACTAATTATAAAAGGATACGGTCCTTTCTTGGAAAGACTATCGTGTTAAAGCAGGCTGCGGGCCTAAGTAACACAAGACCATCGTGTTAAAAAGAGCTACGGGCTTAAGTAACACAAGTCCCTTGTGCTGGAGGACTATAAACTTTCGCAGTACCTTTGACTAGTCGATTACGGATCGTACAGTCCTCGTTTTGCCACTGACGGTTTACCGCGTGGAATTATTTGTTCGGGAAAGCCTGATTTGTGTTTTGCCGATGCCAGTAAGCATCCCTTGCGACTTGTAAGACTTGATAGATGACTACGGTTCATCTCTTGATTTGATAAAGTTTCGATGTGTTTTGCTCTGAAGGGATCTCGGCTAATATTCGTATGGTTTTGGCATGCTTTGTTTTTGAAAGGACTTCGGCTATATTCATGCAAAACCTTTATTATTTGTACCATTCACTGAGTATCCAAGCTCACCCTCTCTATATATATGTAGGTGATGAGCAGGACGGCGGCAACGCCTAGATGTGTTTTGCAAAGCTTGTTTTGGATTTTTGTCATGTCGGTCTGACTTATGTTTATGTCGGCAATGCTGTGTTTACGTCGGCAGATCTTGAAAATCATGCTTCTTGGCTTGTACTCGTTGTATTTTGTGTATGGCGGCTCGAGAAGCCTTTTGATCAAGATGTAACTTGTATTTTGTTAATAAACGATAATTGTAAAGCTATATCTTGTATGTCATTTCATTCGATCTATGCACCGCTCTTATGGACCACTTGTATTTTGGGTTTATTGCTTCCGCATTTGTGAGCCCCATATATATTATACTCTGATTGCGAGTGATCTTTGTAAGCTGGCCTTCGGTAATCTCGGATTACTGGCCATCATGGCAACATCCTACTAGGGGCGGGTTGGGGTCGTGACATTGTAAATTTTTAGCAACATATATAAAAAATCGTCACAAAAAATTACTTTTAGCAATGATTTTACTAGCATTTATTTTCAATAAAATTTGATGAGAACTATTAGGACCCATTAATAATTTACTCTATGTTTTAGCTTTTTGGTTTAATATTTGTTTATGGTGTCAAATCAAATTAAAAACTGTTATTAATTATTAATTTTCAATGACAGTTTAAAAATTGTGTCAAAAAAAATATCACTAATTATAAGTTTTTAACGACAATTTTAAAAAAAAAAAGTCAAATTTTTTTTATTACTTTTCAACTTTCAGCGACAGTTTAAAAAAATTTGTCACAGAAAAATATCACTAATTGTAAGTTTTAACGACAACCTATTAAAATCGTCACAAAAAAAATCACTAATTGTCAATTTTTAGCAACATATATAAAAAATCGTCACAAAAAATTAGTTTTAGCAACGATTTTACAAGCATTTATTTTAAATAAAGTTTGATGAGAATTATTAGGAACCATTAATAATTTACTCTATGTTTTAGCTTTTTGGTTTAATATTTGTTTATGGTGTCAAATCAAATTAAAAACTGTTATTAATTATGAAATTTCACTGATAGTTTAAAAATTGTGTCACAAAAAATATCACTAATTATAAGTTTTAACGACAATTTTAAAAAAAAGTCAAATTTTTTTTAATTAATTTTCAACTTTCAGGGACAGTTTAAAAAAATTCGTCACAGAAAAATATCACTAATTGTAAGTTTTAACGACAACTTATAAAAATCGTCACAAAAAAAGTCACTAATTTTCACTTTTTAGCAACACATATAAAAAATCGTCACAAAAAAATAGTTTTAGCAATGATTTTACTAGCATTTATTTTCAATAAAGTTTGATGAGAATTATTAGGACCCATTAATAATTTAGTCTACGTTTTAGCTTATTTCGTTTAATATTTGTTTATGGTGTCAAATCAAATTAAAAACTGTTATTAATTATTAATTTTCAATGACAGTTTCAAAATTGTGTCACAAAAAATATCACAAATTATAAGTTTTCACGACAATTTTAAAAAAAGGTGAAATTTTTTTTTAATAATTTTCAACTTTCAGCGACAGTTTAAAAAAATTCGTCACAGAAAAATATCACTAATTGTAAGTTTTAACGACAACTTACTAAAATCGTCACAAAAAAAGTCACTAATTGTCAATTTTTAGCAACATATATAGAAAATCGTCACAAAAAATTAGTTTTAGCAACGATTTTACTAGCATTTATTTTCAATAAAGTTTGATGAGAATTATTAGGACCCATTAATAATTTACTCTATGTTTTAGCTTTTTTGTTTAATATTTCTTTATGGTGTCAAATCAAATTAAAAAATGTCATCAATTATTAATTTTCAATGACAGTTCAAAAATTGTGTCACAAAAAATATCACTAATTATAAGTTTTAACGACAATTTTTTTTAAAAAAGTCAAATTTTTTTTTTATTAATTTTCTACTTTCAACGACAGTTTAAAAAAATTAGTCACAGAAAAATATCACTAATTGTAAGTTTTAACGACAACTTATAAAAATCGTCACAAAAAAAGTCACTAATTGTCAATTTTTAGCAACACATATAAAAAATCGTCACAAAAAATTAGTTTTTGCAACGATTTTACAAGCATTTATTTTCAATAAAGTTTGATGCGAATTATTAGGACCCATTCATAATTTACTCTATGTTTTAACTTTTTTGTTTAATATTTCTTTATGGTGTCAACTCAAATTAAAAATTTTATTAATTATTAATTTTCAATGACAGTTTGAAAATTGTGTCAGAAAAAATATCACGAATTCTAAGTTTTAACGACAGTTTTAAAAAAAAGTAAATTTTTTTTTATTAATTTTCAACTTTTAGAGACAATTTAAAAAAATTCGTCACAGAAAAATATCACTAATTGTAAGTTTTAACGACAACTTATTAAAATCGTCACAAAAAAAGTCACTAATTGTCAATTTTTAGCAACATATATAGAAAATCGTCACAAAAAATTAGTTTTAGCAACGATTTTACTAGCATTTATTTTCAATAAAGTTTGATGAGAATTATTAGGACCCATTAATAATTTACTCTATGTTTTAGCTTTTTTGTTTAATATTTCTTTATGGTGTCAAATCAAATTAAAAAATGTTATTAATTATTAATTTTCAATGACAGTTTAAAAATTGTGTCAGAAAAAATATCACTAATTATAAGTTTTAACGACAATTTTAAAAAAAAGTAAATTTTTTTTATTAATTTCAACTTTCAGCGACAGTTTAAAAAAATTCATCACAGAAAAATATCACTAATTGTAAGTTTTAACAACAACTTATTAAAATCGTCACAAAAAAAGTCACTAATTCTATATTTTAAGCAACATATATAAAAAATCGTCCCAAAAAATTAGTTTTAGCCACGATTTTACTAACATTTATTTTCAATAAAGTTTGATGAGAATTATTCGGACCCATTAATAATTTACTCTATGTTTTAGCTTTTTTGTTTAATATTTCTTTATGGTGTCAAATCAAATTAAAAAATGTTTTTAATTATTAATTTTTCAATGACAGTTCAAAAATTGTGTCACAAAAAATATCACTAATTATAAGTTTTAACGAAATTTTTAAAAAAAAAGTCAAATTTTTTTTTATTAATTTTCAACTTTCAGCGACAGTTTAAAAAAATTCGTCACAGAAAAATATCACAAATTGTAAGTTTTAATGACAACTTATAAAAATCGTCACAGAAAAAGTCAGTAATTGTATATTTTTAGCAACATATATAAAAAATCGTCACAAAAAATTAGTTTTAGCAATGATTTTACTAGCATTTATTTTCAATAAAATTTGATGAGAAATTATAGGACCCATTAATAATTTACTCTATGTTTTAGATTTTTGGTTTAATATTTGTTTATGATGTCAAATCAAATTAAAAACTGTTATTAATTATTAATTTCCATTGACAGTTTAAAAATTGTGTCACAAAAAATATCACTAATTATAAGTTTTAACGACAATTTTAAAAAAAAAAGTCAAATTTTTTTTATTAATTTTCAACTTTCGGCGACAGTTTAAAAAAATTTGTCACTGAAAAATATCACTAATTATCAGTTTTAACGACAACTTATAAAAATCGTCACAAAAAAAGTACCTAATTGTCAATATTTAGCAACATATATAAAAAATCGTCACAAAAAATTAGTTTTAGCAACGATTTTACAAGCATTTATTTTAAATAAAGTTTGATGAGAATTATTAGGAACCATTAATAATTTACTCTATGTTTTAGCTTTTTGGTTTAATATTTGTTTATGGTGTCAAATCAAATTAAAAACTGTTATTAATTATGAATTTTCAATGACAGTTTAAAAATTGTGTCACAAAAAATATCACTAATTATAAGTTTTAACGACAATTTTAAAAAAAAGGCAAATTTTTTTTAATTAATTTTCAACTTTCAGGGACAATTTAAAAAAATTCGTCACAGAAAAATATCACTAATTGTAAGTTTTAACGACAACTTATAAAAATCGTCCCAAAAAATGTCACTAATTTTCAATTTTTAGCAACACATAAAAATCGTCACAAAATTAGTTTTTAGCAATGATTTACTAGCATTTATTTTCAATAAAGTTTGATGAGAATTATTAGGACCCATTAATAATTTAGTCTACGTTTTAGCCTTTTGGTTTAATATTTGTTTATGGTGTCAAATCAAATTAAAAACTGTTATTAATTATTAATTTTCAATGACAGTTTAAAAATTGTGTCACAAAAAATATCACTAATTTTAAGTTTTAACGACAATTTTAAAAAAAGGTCAATTTTTTTTTAATAATTTTCAACTTTCTGCGCGACAGTTTAAAAAAAGTCGTCACAGAAAAATATCACTAATTGTAAGTTTTAACGACAACTTATTAAAATCGTCACAAAAAAAGTCACTAATTGTCAATTTTTAGCAACATATATAGAAAATCGTCACAAAAATTAGTTTTAGCAACGATTTTACTAGCATTTATTTTCAATAAAGTTTGATGAGAATTATTAGGACCCATTAATAATTTACTCTATGTTTTAGCTTTTTTGTTTAATATTTTTTTTATGGTGTCAAATCAAATTAAAAAATGTTATTAATTATTAATTTTCAATGACAGTTCAAAAATTGTGTCAGAAAAAATATCACTAATTATAAGTTTTAACGACAATTTAAAAAAAAAAAAGTCAAATTTTTTTTTATTAATTTTCTACTTTCAGCGACAGTTTAAAAAATTCGTCACAGAAAAATATCACTACTTGTAATTGTAAGTTTTAACGACAACTTATAAAAATCGTCACAAAAAAGACTCACTAATTGTCAATTTTTAGCAACACATATAAAAAATCGTCACAAAAATTAGTTTTTTGCAACGATTTTACAAGCATTTATTTTCAATAAAGTTTGATGAGAATTATTAGGACCCATTAATAATTTACTCTATGTTTTAGCTTTTTTGTTTAATATTTGTTTATGGTGTCAAATCAAATTAAAAATGTTATTAATTTTAATTTTCAATGACAGTTCAAAAATTGTGTCACAAAAAATATCACTAATTATAAGTTTTAACGACAATTTAAAAAAAAAGTCAAATTTTTTTTATTAATTTTCAACTTTCAGCGACAGTTTAAAAAAATTTGTCACAGAAAAATATCACTAATTGTAAGTTTTAACGACAACTTATAAAAATCGTCGCAAAAAAAGTCACTAATTGTCAATTTTTTGCAACACATATAAAAAATCATCACAAAAAATTAGTTTTTGCAACGATTTTTCTAGCATTTACTTTCAATAAAGTTTGATGAGAATTATTAGGACCCATTAATAATTTACTCTATGTTTTAGCTTTTTGGTTTAATATTTGTTTATGGTGTCAAATCAAATTAAAAACTGTTATTAATTGTTAATTTTCAATGACAGTTTTAAAATTTGTGTCACAAAAATATCACTAATTATAAGTTTTAACGACAATTTTAAAGAAAAGTCAAATTTTTTTTATTAATTTTCAACTTTCACAGCGACAGTTTAAAAAAATTCGTCACAGAAAAATATCACTAATTGTAAGTTTTAACGACAACTTATAAAAATCGTCACAAAAAAAGTCACTAATTGTAAATTTTTAGCAACATATATAAAAAATCGTCACAAAAAATTAGTTTTAGCAATGATTTTACTAGCATTTATTTTCAATAAAGTTTAATGAGAATTATTAGGTCCCATTAATAATTTACTCTCTATGTTTTAGCTTTTTGGTTTTGTCACGCCCTCAAAAAAATAACATAAATCCCAACAACAAAGACATGCTTTAATATATAAAAGATCAACATCCTTTTAATTCGTCAAAGTGTTTCATTACATAAGTATTACATGTTAACAACAAAAGCGAGTGCCCCATAGGTTTACAGCTTTCCAAGTTAACACTTGGTTGCACAAAAGGAGAGTACTAACTCTATACAAGGTAAGCCCTTGGCTTGGTATACATGTAACACAAAGAAAACGATCAAAAGAAAGTCTTCAACTCTCATATCCATCCAAGCTAAGCCTTTGGAGGTGGCATGCTACCTGTACCTGAAAATAATATTCCCATATAGGGTGAGCCACAGCCCAGTAGAAATACACTAAACCAACTATGAACAATGACTAAAAGATTAGCAATTGAGAGATGGCCAACACTGATACATCCACTTATATCATCTTACAGTTTCATTTTTTTATTCTTTTCAGTTCTCAATTCATAACCATGGCTCAGAACCTGGCCAAACCACTTATATGAAGCAGTAACTCATATTAAGCATTTTCCTATTTCAATAAAAGATAAGCATACTAGCTATATCAACACTTCCATGGATATGCCTAAGAGCAATATCACACTTCTGAAGACAAGCGTATGAGCTGTGTCAACACCTTACTAGATAAGCATATGAGCTATATCTATGGAGTCCATCCCCTATCTTCTCCCAAACAACATCCGGTTTAGAGGTCCATCCCCTATCTTCTCCAACACAACACAATGCATATAAACAATAATTATACACATCACCAATCAATACATAAAATTAATGTATTCTTTCAACTGTCACACCAATGACATATTTCAATGATCAGTTTTAGTTTGCCTAATCATCATGCATTGTCTACAACAATCAAGACTATCCTCCACCGATAGCCCAAAGCAGTTATTTCTATACAGTAAATAAATGCACAAAATGGATAATATAATAAACATTTCAATTCAATTCCTCATTACTCAAATTAATTATTCAAATTAATTTATCAAACCAATTAGGGAAAATTCCCATAATTAACAAAACAACCTAAGGTTTCCATCTCCATCCATAATCCATATTTTATCTCACTATTCTATGCCACTCTTGCATATAGGGTTATTATAAACAAAACCCCATCTTTTGTAAAATTGCACAAAAGACCCAACCTTTTGTAAAATCACCCAACAATACCCCACATATCGAAAAGCTAAAATTGAAAGACAAAGTCCGTAAGGAGGAGTAGGGTATCCCTACCTCAAAGTTTGAGCTCCAAAGGATGAAGAAGACCAAAAACCAAAAATGCTCCAAATCGCCAAATTTTCAGATTAAATCAAAGCTCTCAACACCCTCTACCTTTTTAACAAAGAGCTTAGGGTAGACTCACACTAGAAAGGGATGAAAATTTAGAGAGATGGCAAGTCTAGAGAGAGAGGGTCTCAGATCTAGGGTTTTAAAAAGAAAAGTGATGAAAATGTTATGTTTAAAATCGCTGCTGCTGTCTGCTGATAAAACAGGTTCGCTCGAGCGAAGACTTGGTCGCTCGAGCGACCAGACACAGAAAACCTCGATCGAGCCAAGAAAGTCTCGCTCGAGCCAACCAACCAGAACCTCGCTCGAGCGACAAGATGCTCGCTCGAGCCAACAACTCGAACCTACAGGTCTGCAACCAGACGCACGCTCGAGCGCGGACTCGCTCTCGAGCGAAGAAAACCAGATCGCTCGAGCGAAGAAATCTCACTCGAGCCAAGAAATGCAACTCTCAGGTCCTGAGCTAGACGCAATCGCTTGCTCGAGCGAAGCCATTCTGGCTCGAGCCATCAGACACACACAACATCAACTCCACTCGCTCGAGCGACCAAACCCTGGCTTGAGCGAAGGATCAAAGATAAAGCTCGCTCGAGCGAAGAACTACTCGCTTGAGCGAAGACCCAGAATTCTGGGCAGCAACGCTTGGCTCCCAAACACAACCAACCTGTAACAAGCCTGCCCAACACATCCTATAACTCAAATACAAAGTAGGAAAGGATGTAAACAAGATAGTAATCAACTACTAACATCCACTGACACACGTCCGGATCACTGTACAACAAGGGGTAAACCCGGGATCGCTATAACCTCCCCCCCTTAAAGAATTTCGTCCCCGAAATTAAGAACAAGTTTTCGAAAACAGTTTTTTTTTTCTCCATTTTAAACAATGTTGCAATTTAACATTAAACAACTTGACCCATTACTGGCCATTTCATCTCTTATCAAGAGGCATCTCACAACAATTACATTTCAACATGTATTCCCTTCCCTTTTCAACCATTTTCAACACACATGGTTTACAATTTCATATCATAATCAATTTTCATGATACATCTCCAGTTCTATAATATAGCCAATATATGCAATATTACAATCAACTTCCATATCAAGGTAAGTTCTACAATATTTCCATAACCAAAACATTCACAATGTTTTACAACTTAAGACATATTTAATTTTCTTAAAGTTCAATAATACAACAATATATATAACATATGTTCAAACATCCACAAATAGGTCCGGATATTTCTCTCAGACCTCCAACTCACGTTCCCAAGTAGCCTCCTCCACTCTGTGATGTTTCCACAAAACCTTCACCAAAGGAATGGTCTTGCCACGCAGGACTTGATCCCGCCTATCCAAGACTCGAACCGGTCTCTCCTCATACGAGGCATTCTCATCTACCTCTAAGTCGGTCCAATCCAATACATGTGATGGATCCGGCTCAATTTTTAGCAACATATATAAAAAATCGTCACAAAAAATTAGTTTTAGCAATGATTTTACTAGCATTTATTTTCAATAAAGTTTGATGAGAATTATTAGGACCCATTATAATTTACTATATGTTTTAGCTTTTTTATTTAATATTTGTTTATGGTGTCAAATCAAATTAAAAACTGTTATTAATTATTAATTTTTCAATGACAGTTTAAAAATTGTGTCACAAAAAATATCACTAATTATAAGTTTTAATGAAAATTTTAAAAAAAAAGTCAAATATTTTTTATTAATTTTCACCTTTCAGCGACAGTTTAAAAAAATTTGTCACAGAAAAATATCACAAATTGTAAGTTTTAACGACAACTTATAAAAATCGTCACAAAAAAAGTCACTAATTGTCAATTTTTTGCAACATATATAAAAAATCGTCACAAAAAATTAGTTTTAGCAACGATTTTACTGGCATTTATTTTCAATAAAGTTTGATGAGAATTATTAGGACCCATTAATAATTTACTCTATGTTTTAGCTTTTTGGTTTAATATTTGTTTGTGGTGTCAAATCAAATTAAAAAAATGTTATTAATTATTAATTTTCAATGACAGTTTAAAATTGTGTCACAAAAAATATCACTAATTATAAGTTTTAACAACATTTTAAAAAAAAGTCAAATTTTTTTTTATTAATTTTCAACTTTCAGCGACAGTTTTAAAAAAATTCGTCACAGAAAAATATCACTCATTGTAAGTTTTAACGACAACTTATAAAAATCGTCACAAAAAAAGGCACTAATTGTCAATTTTTAGCAACATATATAAAAATCGTCACAAAAATTAGTTTTAGCAATGATTTTACTAGCATTTATTTTCAATAAGTTTGATGAGAATTATTAGGACCCATTAATAATTTACTCTATGTTTTTAGCTTTTTGGTTTTATATTTGTTTATGGTGTCAAATCAAATTAAAAACTGTTATTAATTATAATTTTCAATGACAGTTTAAAATTGTGTCACAAAAAATATCACTAATTATAAGTTTTAAAAAAAAAATTTTAAAAAAGTCAAATTTTTTTTATTAATTTTCAACTTTCAGCACACAGTTTAAAAAAATTCGTCACAGAAAAATATCACTAATTGTAAGTTTTAAAACGACAACTTATAAAAATCGTCACAAAAAAAAGTCACTAATTGTCAATTTTTAGCAACATATATAAAAAATCATCACAAAAAAATTAGTTTAGCAATGATTTTACTAGCATTTATTTTCAATAAAGTTTGATGAGAATTATTAGGACCCATTTGTAACGCCCTCAAAATTATAACATTAAACCCATCAATTTAGGCATGCATTGATATAAGAAACAAGCATCATTCTATTCCACAGAGTAATTCCTTACAAGAAGCATTACATGTTAACCACAGAATCAAATGCCCTATGGGCTTACAGCTTTCTAAGCTAACACTTGGTTACAAAGAGGAGAATACTAACTCAAATACACATTAAGCCCTTGGCTTGAAATTACATGTAATACAGCAAAATAACCAAAACCACAAACGTCTGCTTGCCTCTAGCCTCCTAAGCAATGTCCTTGGAGGTGGCATGCTTCATGTACCTGAAAATGGTGTCCCATATAGGGTGAGCCACAGCCCAGTAGAAATACACTAACCAACTATAAACTATGACTAAAAGATTAGCAGTTAATAGATGGTCAACACTTATACATTCATTTACCTCTTATTACATTCCATGACAATCAAGTCTATGTTACAATTCACTTCCATTTCTTATTCAACATTGAGTTTGAAAACAAGGCTCAATACTCTGGCCAAAACCTTTGATGAGATTATAGTTCATCACTAGAACACTTTCGAAATCCAAGGTGGATACACATTTTAGTGTTGTATCAATAACACATAAACCACTTCCATACTTCATAAATGATATACATTTTAGTGCTATATCAAATTAAACAAACATCTCAATAGATAAGCATATGAGCTATATCACTACTACCACAGATAAGCATATGAGCTATATCAACACTTCAATAGATAAGCATATGAGCTATATCAACATCTCAACAGATAAGTATAAGAACTATATCTTACAACCAAAGATAAGCATATGAGCTATATCTACACTTCTCTAGACAAGCATATGAGCTGTGTCTACACTTTTCAAAGATAAGCATATAAGCTATATCAACACTTCAATGGGAGAGCATATGAGCTGCATCCCCGGGTCCATCCCCCATCTTCCCTTAACCATTAACCGGTTTAGAGGTACATCCCCCATCTTCCCCTAAATCGTGGAGTACATCCCTCATCTCCTCCCATACACAAGCAATGCATATAAACACAGAATCATATACGCAATCAATCAATACATAAAGTTAATGTATTCTATCAACCATCTACACATAATGTACATAAACACATTGGTCATATGCACAATCTATCAATACATGAAATTAATGTATTCTATCAACCGTCATACTCTATGACACAACCACTTGATTAGTTTTAGTTTGCCTAATCATCATGCATTGTCTACAACAATCAATACTACCCTCCACCGGTAGTCCAAAGCAATTATTTCTAAACAGGAAATAAATGCACAAATAGATGATATATCAACATTTCAACTGGGTGAGCAATAAATAATTCAACTACACCCTTTAGTTCCATACATTCCCAATTTCAACATTCTCAATTCAATTCCTCATTTTCTTTAATTAATCACATACATTAATTAATTAAACCAATTAGGGCAACTTACCATAATTCACAAAACAACCCTAAGGTTCCATTTCCATCAATGTTCCAACATTAATTCGTTCTTCTATGCCAAACTTGCATTTAGGTTTATTATAAACAAAACCCCAACTTTTGTAAAATTACACAAAAGGCCCAAACTTCCTCAAAACTACCCAACAACACCAACATATCAAAATGCTAAAATTTAAAGACAAAATCCATAAGGAGGAGTAGGATATCCCTACCTCAAATGGTGACACCCAACGAAGAAGATGAAGAAAACGAAAGTGCTCCAAATCACACAATTTCTCGGATCAAAAGACAGCCCTCAACGATCAACAACAACTTTTTGTAAAGGCCAAACGTGAGGAAATCACTCCTACTAGATCAATACCTAGAGAGAAGGTAGAGCTCTAGAGTGAGAAGCTCAACAATGGTGTTTTTTGGAAAAGTAAGAGAGAGAAGAGAAGTGAAAAAGTGATTTCAAAAAGTCAAAACACGGAGCTTTAACCCAGGCGCCCGATCGAGCAGCCAAACCCCCGCCCCCTCGAGCGCACTCACAGACTCCGCTCTCGAGCGGCCAATCCCCGCTCGAGCGTCGGATGCACACTCCCAGCACTCTTGCAGACAGGTTCCCCGCTCGAGCGGCACACCAACTCCCGCTCGAGCGGCCAATTCCCCGCTCGAGCGTCCAACACTACACAGGAAATACTGGAGGGTGTATTCCCCGCTCGAGCGCCCAAAATACCCACTCGAGCGTACCCGAAACAAAAGGGTCCCCACTCGAGCGTCAAAAATCCCGCTCGAGCGGACAACCAAAACCTGGGCAACTAGACTTGGTACCTAAGCTCAACCAACCTGTTCCAAACCTGCCCAACACACCCACGACTCAAATACAAAGAGTAAGGATGTAAACAGGATATA
Organism: Camellia japonica; assembly: GCA_030407325.1. Taxonomy (NCBI): domain Eukaryota; kingdom Viridiplantae; phylum Streptophyta; class Magnoliopsida; order Ericales; family Theaceae; genus Camellia; species Camellia japonica. The sequence goes on from JAPPVO010003179.1 coordinate 27,995, forward strand.
CGCAACAACCAACTCCACAGAACCGAGTCCGGATACGATAAATAAAGGAATGGAAACCCAGATCGCTATAACCCATTATAATTTACTCTATGTTTTAGCTTTTTGGTTTTATATTTGTTTATGGTGTCAAATCAAATTAAAACTGTTATTAATTATTAATTTTCAATGACAGTTTAAAAATTGTGTCACAAAAAATATCACTATTATAAGTTTTAAAAAAAAAAATTTTAAAAAAGTCAAATTTTTTTTATTAATTTCAACTTTCAACTTCAACGACAGTTTAAAAAAATTTATCACGGAAAAATATCACTAATTGTAAGTTTTAATGACAACTTATAAAAATCGTCACAAAAAAAGTCACTAATTGTCAATTTTTAGCAACATATATAAAAAATCGTCACAAAAAATTAGGTTTAGCAATGATTTTACTAGCATTTATTTTCAATAAAGTTTGATGAGAATTAATAGGACCCATTAATAATTTACTATATGTTTTAGCCTTTTTATTTAATATTTGTTTATGGTGTCAAATCAAATTGAAAACTGTTATTAATTATTAATTTTCAATGACAGTTTAAAAATTGTGTCACAAAAAATATCACTAATTATAAGTTTTAATGACAATTTTAAAAAAAAGTCAAATATTTTTATTAATTTTCACCTTTCAGCGACAGTTTAAAAAAATTTGTCACAGAAAAATATCACAAATTGTAAGTTTTAACGACAACTTATAAAAATCGTCACAAAAAAAGTACCTAATTGTCAATTTTTAGCAACATATATAAAAAATCGTCACAAAAAATTAGTTTTAGCAACGATTTTACTGGCATTTATTTTCAATAAAGTTTGATGAGAATTATTAGGACCCATTAATAATTTACTCTATGTTTTAGCTTTTGGTTTAATATTTGTTTGTGGTGTCACATCAAATTAAAAAATGTTATTAATTATTAATTTTCAATGACAGTTTAAAAATTGTGTCACAAAAAATATCACTAATTATAGTTTTAACGACAATTTTAAAAAAAAGTCAAATTTTTATTTATTAATTTTCAACTTTCAGCGACAGTTTAAAAAAATTCGTCACAGAAAAATATCACTCATTGTAAGTTTTAACGACAACTTATAAAAATCGTCACAAAAAAGGTCACTAATTGTCAATTTTTAGCAACATATATAAAAAATCGTCCCAAAAAATTAGTTTTAGCAATGATTTTACTAGCATTTATTTTCAATAAAGTTTGATGAGAATTATTAGGACCCATTAATAATTTACTCTATGTTTTAGCTTTTTGGTTTTATATTTGTTTATGGTGTCAAATCAAATTAAAAACTGTTATTAATTATTAATTTTCAATGACAGTTTAAAAATTGTGTCACAAAAAATATCACTAATTATAAGTTTTAAAAAAAAAAATTTTAAAAAGTCAAATTTTTTTTATTAATTTTCAACTTTCAGCGACAGTTTAAAAAAATTCGTCACAGAAAATATCACTAATTGTAAGTTTTAACGACAACTTATAAAAATCGTCACAAAAAAGTCACTAATTGTCAATTTTTAGCAACATATATAAAAAATCTTCACAAAAAATTAGTTTTAGCAATGATTTTACTAGCATTTATTTTCAATAAAGTTTGATGAGAATTATTAGGACCCATTAATAATTTACTCTATGTTTTAGCTTTTTTTTTTAATATTTGTTTATGGTGTAAAATCAAATTAAAAACTGTTATTAATTATTAATTTTCAATGACAGTTTAAAAATTGTGTCACAAAAAATATCACCAATTATAAGTTTTAAAAAAAAGTCAATTTTTTTTAGTAATTTTCAACTTTCAGCGACAGTTTAAACAAATTTGTCACAGAAAAATATCACTAATTGTAAGTTTTAACGACAACTTATAAAAATCGTCACAAAAAAGTCACTAACTGTCAATTTTTAGCAACATATATAAACGACCCCAAACCGCCCCTACTAGGATGGTGCCGTGATGGCCAGTAATCCGTGATTACCGAAGGCCAACTTACAAGGATCACACACAATCAGAGTATAATATACATAAGGGGCTCACAAATGCGGAAGCAATAAATCAAAATACAAGTGGTCCATAAGAGCCGTGCATAAATCAAATGGAATGACATACAAGATATAGCTTTACAACCAGTTCGAAACAACAAAACACAAGTTACATCTTGATCAAAAGGCTTCTCGAGCCGACATGTACAAAATACAAAGAATACAAGTCAAGAAGCATGATTTTCAAGATTGGCCGACGTAATTACAACATTGCCGACATGAATACAAAACAAGGCCGACATAATCATGAATCCAAAACAAGCTGTGCAAAACACATCTAGGCGTCGCCGCCGTCCTGCTCATCACCTACATATATATAGAGAGGGTGAGCTTGGATACTCAGTGAATGGTACAAATAATAAAGGTTTTGCATGAATATAGCCGAAGTCTTTTTCAAAACAAAACATGCCAAAACCATTCGAATATTAGCCGAGATTCTTTCAAAGCAAAGCACATCAAAACCTTATCAAATCAAGAGATGAACCGTATTCATCTATCAAATCTTACAAGTCTCAAGGGATGCTTACTGGCATCGGCAAAACACAAATCGACCTTTCCGAACAAACAAATCCACGCGGTAAACCGTCAGTGGCAAAACAAGGTCTGTACGATCCGTAATTGATTAGTCAACGGTACTTCGAAAGTTTATAGTCCTCCAGCACAAGGGACTTGTGTTACTTAAGCCCGTAGCTCTTTTTAACACGATGGTCTTGTGTTACTTAGGCCCGTAGCCTGCTTTAACACCATATCTTTCCGAGAAAAGGACCGTATCCTTTTATACTTGGTACTGCGGAAGTTTAGAGTCCTCCAGCACAAGGGACTTTTAAAAGGTGACATCAACCAACACTTATACTTGATACATCAAAATAGAGCTAACCATTCATGCTTAACAAATACTTTCATCAAGACAAAGCAAAGCAAGATTTATCAAAACAGTATAACATAGCTTTATTAGAAATACCACTCACATAGTTCTTCTCGGTGTAGGCTCAAAGCAAAGATCAAGTTCCTACAATCACATGGCAAATACATTCTCAAAACAAGCTTTACATGCATGCAATGATCCCGGCGTTCTCACCAGATCCAAGTCAATAACAAAGCAAAACATGCTGGGAGTTTAAACACTGCCCACACATCTCATGCAAACACACTGGGTACCAACCAGGATTCTGCCGAGGTCCCATACCTCCTTGCCGAGGTGTGGTCCCGATGGCCACATACAAAACAAAGTCCGGGAAAAACTTGGGTTTCCCTTTGAAGAAATGATCAAGAAGGAGATGAAATGCAAAGATCATTACTTTTACAAAATCTGAGATTTCATGCCAAGAGTTCGAAAACATGGACCTGGGTACCCACACAAGGAAATCATGCAAGAACAAACACAAAACACGGTTCTTGTTCCAAACTTTCGGATCAAATCGAGGCTTTTTATCAAGAACTCAAGAACACCATTTTCTTTTCAAAACCAACTTCAAATCAATGCATGGCGTGCTAAACAAATTCAATCATGCAATGCAGCTTGATAGTCAATAGATTAACTAGAGTAGAGCAAGAATCTAACCTCAAAACTCAAATCTAACGGTTCGATCCTCGAAGATCAAGCTCGGAACTCTACTCTCTCACTCTAAAACTCCCTCCTTCTTCCTCTAGAGCTTCTCTCTCTAAAGACAAAGATTTGAGACAAAATGATTTGGTTCAAGGCCTGCTGGCTGACTTAACACACAGCTCGGACACGTGGCACTACCGGGTTGGTTCAACTCAAAAAGGTGACTGGTTGATAAGACAAATCCATGACAAGTGTATACAACAAGCTAAATGGCAAGATACATCGGCAAGTAATGACATCGGCTACAGTCAAAACTCGGCAACAGGGTAACAAAAATATCGGCTAGGGAGGACGACCTTGACTAAGCTGTGCTACACCTTGGCCTGGGTGTGTCACACCTCGGTCTAAGCCATACCTTCCCAAGAACAAAGATCATCAAGTGCCAAAACATCTCAGCCTAGATGATACACTCCTCGGCCTTGGTTCCGAACACCTCGGCCCAGATAGTGACATCTCGGCAAACATGCCCGGGGTGAAGATGGAGGTCAACCAAGTGGTTCCAAAAATAATTCTAAGTACAAAGGTTCAAAGGCGAACTAAGCTCAAGACGACCTCGGCTACACACCAAGCAAAGAACAAAATCATGCAAGCAATACTCCAAACAAAGCAAGACAAAACAAGATCAACCAGATTGCAACATCATAAGACAAGATCATACAGGTATGTATGCAAGCATGGTCAAGCCAGAATGAGGGTTGTTACAGATTTTACTAGCATTTATTTTCAATAAAGTTTGATGGGAATTATTAGGGCCCATTAATAATTTACTCTATGTTTTAGCTTTTTAATTTAATATTTGTTTATAGTGTCAAATCAAATTAAAAACTGTTATTAATTATTAATTTTCAATGACAGTTTAAAAATTGTGTCACCAAAAATATCACTAATTATAAGTTTTAAAAAAAATTTTAAAAAAAAGTCAAATTTTTTTTAGTAATTTTCAACTTTCAGCGACAGTTTAAACAAATTTGTCACAGAAAAATATCACTAATTGTAAGTTTTAACGACAACTTATAAAAATCGTCACAAAAACAGTCACTAACTGTCAATTTTTAGCAACATATATAAAAAATCGTCACAAAAAATTAGTTTTAGCAATGATTTTACTAGCATTTATTTTTAATAAAGTTTGATGAGAATTATTTGGACCCATTAATAATTTACTCTATGTTTTAGCTTTTTGGTTTTATATTTGTTTATGGTGTCAAATCAAATTAAAAAATGTTATTAATTATTAATTTTCAATGATAGTTTAAAAATTGTGTCACAAAATTATATCACTAATTATAAGTTTTAACGACAATTTTAAAAAAAAAGTCAAATTTTTTTTTGTTAATTTTCAACTTTCAGCAGCGACAGTTTAAAAAAATTCGTCACAGAAAAATCACTAATTGTAAGTTTTAACGACAACTTATAAAAATTGTCACAAAAAAGTCACTAATTGTCAATTTTTACCAACATATAAAAAATCGTCACAAAAAATTAGTTTTAGCAATGATTTTACTAGCATTTATTTTCAATAAAGTTTGATGGGAATTATTAGGGCCCATTAATAATTTACTCTATGTTTTAGCTTTTTAATTTAATATTTGTTTATGGTGTGAAATCAAATTAAAAACTATTATTAATTATTAATTTTCAATGACAGTTTAAAAATTGTGTCACAAAAAATATCACTAATTATAAGTTTTTTTAAAAAATTTTAAAAAAAGTCAAATTTTTTTTTATTAATTTTCAACTTTCAGCACAATTTCAAAAAATTCGTCACAGAAAAATATCACTAATTGTAAGTTTTAACGACAACTTATAAAAATCCTCACAAAAAAAGTCACTAATTGTCAATTTTTAGCAACATATATAAAAAATCATCACAAAAAAATTTATTTTAGCAATGATTTTACTAGCATTTATTTTCAATAAAGTTTGATGAGAATTATTAGGACCCATTAATAATTTACTCTATGTTTTAGCTTTTTGGTTTAACATTTGTTTATGGTGTCAAATCAAATTAAAAAATGTTATTAATTATTAATTTTCAATGACAGTTTGAAAAATTGTGTCACAAAAAAATCTTTAATTATAAGTTTTAACGACAATTTTAAAAAGAAGTCAAATTTTTTTTTATTTTTCAACTTTCAGCGACAGTTGAAAAAAATTCGTCACAGAAAAATATCACTAATTGTAAGTTTTAGCGACAACTTATAAAAATCGTCACAAAAAAAGTCACTAATTGTCAATTTTTAGCAACATATATAAAAAATCGTCACAAAAAATTAGTTTTAGCGATGATTTTACTGGCATTTATTTTCAATAAAGTTTGATGAGAATTATTAGGACCCATTAATAATTTACTCTATGTTTTAGCTTTTTTATTTAATATTTGTTTATGGTGTCAAATCAAATTAAAAACTGTTATTAATTATTAATTTTCAATGACAGTTCAAAAATTGTGTCACAAAAAATATCACTAATTCTAAGTTTTAACGACAATTTAAAAAAAAAAAACTCAAATATTTTTTATTAATTTTCAACTTTCAGCGAAACTTTAAAAAAATTCGTCACAGAAAAATATCAGTAATTGTAAGTTTTAACGACAACTTATAAAAATCGTCACAAAAAAAGTCACTAATTGTCAATTTTTAGCAACATATATAAAAAAATCGTTACAAAAAATTTGTTTTAGCGATGATTTTACTAGCATTTATTTTTAATAAAGTCTGATGAGAATTATTAGGACCCATTAATAATTTACTCTATGTTTTAGCTTTTTGGTTTAATATTTGTTTATGGTGTCAAATCAGATTAAAAAATGTTATTAATTATTAATTTTCAATGACAGTTTAAAAATTGTGTCACAAAAAATATCACTAATTATAAGTTTTAACGACAATTTTAAAAAAAAAGTCAAATTTTTTTTATTAATTTTCAACTTTCAGCGACAGTTTAAAAAAATTTGTCACAGAAAAATATCACTAATTGTAAGTTTTAACGACAACTTATAAAAATTGTCACAAAAAAAGTCACTAATTGTCAATTTTTAGCAACATATATAAAAAATCGTCACAAAAAATTAGTTTTAGCAATGATTTTACTAGCATTTATTTTCAATAAAGTTTGATGGGAATTATTAGGGCCCATTAATAATTTACTCTATGTTTTAGCTTTTTAATTTAATATTTGTTTATGGTGTCAAATCAAATTAAAAACTGTTATTAATTATTAATTTTCAATGACAGTTTAAAAATTGTGTCACAAAAAATATCACTAATTATAAGTTTTAAAAAAAATTTTAAAAAAAGTCAAATTTTTTTTATTAATTTTCAACTTTTAGCGACAGTTTAAAAAAATTTGTCACAGAAAAATATCAATAATTGTAAGTTTTAACGACAACTTAAAAAAATCGTCACAAAAAAAGTCACAAATTGTCAATTTTTAGCAACTTATACAAAAAATCGTTACAAAAAATTAGTTTTAGCAATTATTTTACTAGCATTTCTTTTCAATAAAGTTTGCTGAGAATTATTAGGACCCATTAATAATTTACTATATGTTTTAGCTTTTCTATTTAATATTTGTTTATGTTGTCAAATCAAATTAAAAACTGTTATTAATTATTAATTTTCAATGACAGTTTAAAAATTCTGTCGCAAAAAATATCACTAATTACAAGTTTTAACAAAAATTTTAAAAAAAAGTCAAATTTTTTTTTATTAATTTTCAACTTTCAGCGACAGTTGAAAAAAATATGTCACAGAAAAATATTACTAATTGTAAGTTTTAACGACAACTTATAAAAATCGTCACAAAAAAGTTCACTAATTGTCAATTTTTGGCAACATATATAAAAAATCGTCACAAAAAATTAGTTTTAGCAATGATTTTACTAGCATTTATTTTCAATAAAGTTTGATGAGAATTATTAGGACCCGTTAATAATTTACTCTATGTTTTAGCTTTTTTATTTAATATTTTTTTATGGTGTCAAATCAAATTAAAAACTGTTATTAATTATTAATTTTAAATGACAGTTTAAAAATTGTGTCACAAAAAATATCACTAATTATAAGTTTTAACGACAATTTAAAAAAAAAATTCAAATATTTTTTTATTAATTTTCAACTTTCAGCGACAGTTTAAAAAAATTTGTCGCAGAAAAATATTACCATTTGTAAGTTTTAACGACAACTTATAAAAATCGTCACAAAAAAAGTCACTAATTGTCAATTTTTAGCAACATATATAAAAAATCGTCACAAAAAATTTGTTTTACCAACGATTTTACTGGCATTTATTTTCAATAAAGTTTGATGAGAATTATTAGGACCCATTAATAATTTACTCTATGTTTTAGCTTTTTGGTTTAATATTTGTTTATGGTGTCAAATCAAATTAAAAAATGTTATTAATTATTAATTTTCAATGACAGTTTAAAAATTGTGTCACAAAAAATATCACCAATTATAAGTTTTAAGGAAAATTTTAAAAAAAGTCAAAATTATTTATATTAATTTTCAACTTTCAGCGACAGTTTAAAAAAATTCGTCACAGAAAAATATCACTAATTGTAAGTTTTAACGGCAACTTATAAAAATCGTCACAAAAAAAGTCACTAATTGTTAATTCTTAGCAACATATATAAAAAATCGTCACAAAAAATTAGTTTTAGCAATGATTTTACTAGCATTTATTTTTAATAAAGTTTGATGAGAATTATTAGGACCCATTAATAATTTACTCTATGTTTTAGCTTTTTGGTTTAATATTTCTTTATGGTCAAATCAAATTAAAAAATGTTATTAATTATTCATTTTCCGTGACAGTTTAAAAATTGTGTGACTAAAAATATCACTAATTATAAGTTTTAACGACAATTTTAAAAAAAAAATCAATTTTTTTTTTATTAATTTTCAACTTTCAGCATCAGTTTAAAAAAATTTGTCACAGAAAATATCACTAATTGTAAGTTTTAACGACAACTTGTAAAAATCGTCACAAAAAAAGTCACTAATTGTCAATTTTTAGCAACATATATATAAAGATCGTCACAAAAAATTAGTTTAAGCAACGATTTTACTAGCATTTCTTTTGAATAAAGTTTGATGAGAATTATTAGGACCCATTAATAATTTACTATATGTTTTAGCTTTTTGGTTTAATATTTGTTTATGGTGTCAAATCAAATTAAAAAATGTTATTAATTATTAATTTTCAATGACAGTTTAAAAATTGTGTCACAAAAAATATCACTAATTATAAGTTTTAACGAATATTTTAAAAAAAATTCAATTTTTTTTTTTATTAATTTTCAACTTTCAGCGACAGTTTAAAAAAATTTGTCACAGAAAAATATCACTAATTGTAAGTTCTAACGACAACTTATAAAAATCGTCACAAAAAAAGTCACTAATTGTCAATTTTTAGCAACATATATAAAAAATCGTCACAAAAAATTAGTTTTAGCAATGATTTTACTAGCATTTATTTTCAATAAAGTTTGATGACAATTTTAAAAAAAAGTCAAATTTTTTTTTATTAATTTTCAACTTTCTGCGACAGTTTAAAAAAAATTGTCCCAGAAAAATATCACTAATTGTAAGTTTTATATATAGTTTGATTAGAATTATATAAAATTTGATGAGAATTATAGGGACCCATTAATAATTTACTATATGTTTTAGCTTTTTTATTTAATATTTCTTCATGGTGTCAAATCAAATTAAAAAATGTTATTAAATATTAATTTTCAATGACAGTTTAAAATTTGTGTCACAAAAAATATCACTAATTATAAGTTTTAACGACAATTTAAAAAAAAAAAGTCAAATTTTTTTTTAATAATTTTTAACTTTCTGCGACATTTAAAAAAAATTTGTCACAGAAAAATATCACTAATTGTAAGTTTTAACGGAAACTTATAAAAATCGTCACAAAAAAAGTCACTAATTGTTAACTTTTAGCAACATATATAAAAAATCGTCACAAAAAATTAGTTTTAGCAATGATTTTACTAGCATTTATTTTCAATAAAGTTTGATGACAATTTTAAAAAAAAGTCAAATTTTTTTTTATTAATTTTCAACTTTCTGCGACCGTTTAAAAAAAATTTGTCACAGAAAAATATCACTAATTGTAAGTTTTATATAAAGTTTGATGAGAATTATATAAAGTTTGATGAGAATTATTAGGACCCACTAATAATTTACTATATGTTTTAGCTTTTTTATTTAATATTTCTTTATGGTGTCAAATCAAATTAAAAACTGTTATTAATTATTAATTTTCAATGACAGTTTAAAAATTGTGTCCCAAAAAATATCACTAATTATAAGTTTTAACGACAATTTTAAAAAAAAGTCAAATTTTTTTTTATTAATTTTCAACTTTCAGCGACAATTTAAAAAAATTCGTCACAGAAAAATATCACTAATTGTAAGTTTTAACGACAACTTATAAAAATCGTCGCAAAAAAAGTCACTAATTGTCAATTTTTAGCAACATATATAAAAAATCGTCACAAAAAATTAGTTTTAGCAACGATTTTACTGGCATTTATTTTCAATAAAGTTTGATGAGAATTATTAGGACCCATTAATAATTTACTCTATGTTTTAGCTTTTTGGTTTAATATTTGTTTGTGGTGTCAAATCAAATTAAAAAATGTTATTAATTATTAATTTTCAATGACAGTTTAAAAATTGTGTCACAAAAAATATCACTAATTATAAGTTTTAACAACAATTTTAAAAAAAAGTCAAATTTTTTTTTTATTAATTTTCAACTTTCAGCGACAGTTTAAAAAAATTCGTCACAGAAAAATATCACTCATTGTAAGTTTTAACGACAACTTATAAAAATCGTCACAAAAAAGGTCACTAATTGTCAATTTTTAGCAACATATATAAAAAATCGTCACAAAAAATTAGTTTTAGCAATGATTTTACTAGCATTTATTTTCAATAAAGTTTGATGAGAATTATTAGGAACCATTAATAATTTACTCTATGTTTTGGCTTTTTTATTTAATATTTCTTTATGGTGTCAAATCAAATTAAAAAATGTTATTAATTATTAATTTTCAATGACAGTTTAAAAATTATGTCACAAAAAATATCACTAATTATATGTTTTAACGACAATTTTAAAAAAAGTCAAATTTTTTTATTAATTTTCAACTTTCAGCGACAGTTTAAAAAAATTCGTCACAGAAAAATATCACTAATTGTAAGTTTTAACGACAACTTAAAAAAATAGTCACAAAAAAAGTCACTAATTGTCAATTTTTGGCAACATATATAAAAAATCGTCACACAAAATTAGTTTTAGCAATGATTTTTGCTAGCATTTATTTTCAATAAAGTTTGATTAGAATTATTAGGACCCATTAATAATTTACTCTATGTTTTAGCTTTTTAGTTTAATATTTCTTTATGGTGTCAAATCAAAGTAAAAAATGTTATTAATTATTAATTTTCAATGACAGTTTAAAAATTGTGTCACAAAAAATATCACTAATTATAAGTTTTAACGACAATTTTAAAAAAAAAGTCAAATTTTCTTTTATCAATTTTCAACTTTCTGCGACAGTTTAAAAAAATTTGTCACAGAAAAATATCACTAATTGTAAGTTTTAACGACAACTTATAAAAATCGTCACAAAAAAAGTCACTAATTGTCAATTTTTAGCAACATATATAAAAAATCGTCACAAAAAATTAGTTTTAGCAATGATTTTACTAGCATTTATTTTTAATAAAGTTTGATGAGAATTATTAGGACCCATTAATAATTTACTCTCTGTTTTAGCTTTTTGGTTTAATATTTCTTTATGGTGTCAAATTGTAGCAACCCTCATTCTGGCTTGACCATGCTTGCATACATACCTGTATGATCTTGTCTTATGATGTTGCAATCTGGTTGATCTTGTTTTGTCTTGCTTTGTTTGGAGTATTGCTTGCATGATTTTGTTCTTTGCTTGGTGTGTAGCCGAGGTCGTCTTGAGCTTAGTTCACCTTTGAACCTTTGTACTTAGAATTATTTTTGGAACCACTTGGTTGACCTCCATCTTCACCCCGAGCATGTTTGCCGAGATGTCACTATCTGGGCCGAGATGTTCGGAACCAAGGCCGAGTAGTGTATCATCTAGGCCGAGATGTTTTGGCACTTGATGATCTTTGTTCTTGGGAAGGTATGGCTTAGACCGAGGTGTGGCACACCCAGGCCAAGGTGTAGCACAACTTAGTCAAGGGTCGTCCTCCCTAGCCGATGTTTTTGTTACCCTGTTGCCGAGTTTTGACTGTAGCCGATGTCATTACTTGCCGATGTATCTTGCCATTTAGCTTGTTGTATACACTTTGTCATAGATTTGTCTTATCAACCAGTTACCTTTTTGAGTTGAACCAACCCGGTAGTGCCACGTGTCCGAGCTGTGTGTTAAGTCAGCCAGCAGGCCTTGAACCAAATCATTTTGTCTCAAATCTTTGTCTTTAGAGAGAGAAGCTCTAGAGGAAGAAGGAGGGAGTTTTAGAGTGAGAGAGTAGAGTTCCGAGCTTGATCTTCGAGGATCGAACCGTTAGATTTGAGTTTTGAGGTTAGATTCTTGCTCTACTCTAGTTAATCTTATTGACTATCAAGCTGCATTGCATGATTGAATTCGTTTAGCACGCCATGCATTGATTTGAAGTTGGTTTTGAAAAGAAAATGGTGTTCTTGAGTTCTTGATAAAAAGCCTCAATTTGATCCGAAAGTTTGGAACAAGAACCGTGTTTTTGTGTTTGTTCTTGCATGATTTCCTTGTGTGGGTACCCAGGTCCATGTTTTCGAACTCTTGGCATGAAATCTCAGATTTTGTAATAAGTAATGATCTTTGCATTTCATCTCCTTCTTGATCATGTCTTCAAAGGGAAACCCAGGTTTTTCCCTGACTTTGTTTTGTATGTGGCCATCAGGACCACACCTCGGCAAGGAGGTGTGGGACCTCGGCAGAATCCTGGTTGGTATCCAGTGTGTTTGCATGAGATGTGTGGGCAGTGTTTAAACTCCCAGCATGTTTTGCTTTGTTATTGACTTGGATCTGGTGAGAACGCCGGGATCATTACATGCATGTAAAGCTTGTTTTGAGAATGTATTTGCCATGTGATTGTAGGAACTTGATCTTTGCTTTGAGCCTACACCCGAGAAGAACTATGTGAGTGGTATTTCTAATAAAGCTATGTTTATTGTTTTGATAAATCTTGCTTTGCTTTGTCTTGATGAAAGTATTTGTTAAGCATGAATGGTTAGCTCTATTTTGATGTATCAAGTATAAGTGTTGGTTGATGTCACCTTTTAAAAGTCCCTTGTGCTGGAGGACTCTAAACTTTCGCAGTACCAAGTATAAAAGGATACGGTCCTTTTCTCGGAAAGATATGGTGTTAGAGCAGGCTACGGGCCTAAGTAACACAAGACCATCGTGTTAAAAAGAGCTACGGGCTTAAGTAACACAAGTCCCTTGTGCTGGAGGACTATAAACTTTCGCAGTACCTTTGACTAATCGATTACGGATCGTACAGACCTTGTTTTGCCACTGACGGTTTACCGCGTGGATTTGTTTGTTCGGAAAGGTCGATTTGTGTTTTGCTGATGCCAGTAAGCATCCCTTGAGACTTGTAAGATTTGATAGATGAATACGGTTCATCTCTTGATTTGATAAAGTTTTGATGTGCTTTGCTTTGAAAGAATCTCGGCTAATATTCGAATGGTTTTGGCATGTTTTGTTTTGAAAAGACTTCGGCTATATTCATGCAAAACCTTTATTATTTGTACCATTCACTGAGTATCCAAGCTCACCCTCTCTATATATATGTAGGTGATGAGCAGGACGGCGGCGACGCCTAGATGTGTTTTGCACAGCTTGTTTTGGATTCATGATTATGTCGGCCTTGTTTTGTATTCATGTCGGCAATGTTGTAATTACGTCGGCCAATCTTGAAAATCATGCTTCTTGACTTGTATTCTTTGTATTTTGTACATGTCAGCTCGACAAGCCTTTTGATCAAGATGTAACTTGTGTTTTGTTGTTTCGAACTGGTTGTAAAGCTATATCTTGTATGTCATTCCATTTGATTTATGCACGGCTCTTATGGACCACTTGCATCTTGATTTATTGCTTCCGCATTTGTGAGCCCCTTATGTATATTATACTCTGATTGTGTGTGATCCTTGTAAGTTGGCCTTCGGTAATCACGGATTACTGGCCATCACGGCACCATCCTACTAGGGGCGGTTTGGGGTCGTGATACAAATCAAATTAAAAAATGTTATTAATTCTTAATTTTCAATGACAGTTTAAAAATTGTGTCACAAAAAATATCACAAATTATAAGTTTTAACGACAATTTAAAAAAAAAAAGTGAAATTTTTTTTATTAATTTTCAACTTTCAGCGACAGTTTGAAAAAATTTGTCACAGAAAAATATCACTAATTGTAAGTTTTAACGACAACTTATAAAAATTGCCACAAAAAAAAATCACTAATTGTCAATTTTTAGCAACATATATAAAAAATCGTCACAAAAAATTAGTTTTAGCAATGATTTTACCAGCATTTATTTTCAATAAAGTTTGATGGGAATTATTAGGGCCCATTAATAATTTACTCTATGTTTTAGCTTTTTAATTTAATATTTGTTTATGGTGTCAAATCAAATTAAAAACTGTTATTAATTATTAATTTTCAATGACAGTTTAAAATTTGTGCCACAAAAAATATCACTAATTATAAGTTTAAAAAAAAAATTTAAAAATGTCAAATTTTTTTTTATTAATTTTCAACTTTCAGCGACAGTTTAAAAAAATTTGTCACAGAAAAATATCACTTATTGTAAGTTTTCACGACAACTTATAAAAATCGTCACAAAAAAGGTAACTAATTGTCAATTTTTAGCAACATATATAAAAAATCGTCACAAAAAATTAGTTTTAGCAATGATTTTACTAGTATTTATTTTCAATAAAGTTGATTAGAATTATTAGGACCCATTAATAATTATTATATGTTTTAGCTTTTTTACTTAATATTTGTTTATGGTGTCAAATCAAATTAAAAACTGTTATTAATTATTAATTTTCAATGACAGTTTAAAAATTGTCACAAAAAATATCACTAATTATAAGTTTTAACGACAATTTAAAAAAAAAAAGTCAAATATTTTTTATTAATTTTCAACTTTCAGCAACAGTTTTAAAAAATTTGTCACAGAAAAATATCACTAATTGTAAGTTTTAACGACAACTTATAAAAATCGTCACAAAAAAAGTCACTAATTGTCAATTTTTAGCAACATATATAAAAAATCGTCACAAAAATTTAGTTTTAGCAACGATTTTACTAGCATTTATTTTCAATAAAGTTTGATGAGAATTATTAGGACCCATTAATAATTTACTCTATGTTTTAGCTTTTTGGTTTAATATTTGTTTATGGTGTCAAATCAAATTAAAAAATATTATTAATTATTAATTTTCAATGACTGTTTAAAAATTGTGTCACAAAAAATATCACTAATTAGAAGTTTTAACGACAATTTTAAAAAAAAAAAGTGAAATTTTTGTTTATCAATTTTCAACTTTCTGCGACAGTTTAAAAAAATTTGTCACAGAAAAATATCACTAATTGTAAGTTTTAACGACAACTTATAAAAATCGTCACAAAAAAAGTCACTAATTGTCAATTTTTAGCAACATATATAAAAAATCGTCACAAAAAATTAGTTTTAGCAATGATTTTACTAGCATTTATTTTCAATAAAGTTTGATGAGAATTATTAGGACCCATTAATAATTTACTCTATGTTTTAGCTTTTTTATTTAATATTTGTTTATGGTGTCAAATCAAATTAAAAACTGTTATTAATTATTAATTTTCAATGACAGTTTCAAAATTATGTCACAAAAAATATCACTAATTATATGTTTTAACGACAATTTTTAAAAAAAGTCAAATTTTTTTTATTAATTTTCAACTTTCAGCGACAGTTTAAAAAAATTCGTCACAGAAAAATATCACTAATTGTAAGTTTTAACGACAACTTAAAAAATCGTCACAAAAAAAGTCACTAATTGTCAATTTTTGGCAACATATATAACAAATCGTCACAAAAAATTAGTTTTAGCAATGATTTTTGCTAGCATTTATTTTCAATAAAGTTTGATTAGAATTATTAGGACCCATTAATAATTTACTCTATGTTTTAGCTTTTTAGTTTAATATTTCTTTATGGTGTCAAATCAAATTAAAAAATATTATTAATTATTAATTTTCAATGACTGTTTAAAAATTGTGTCACAAAAAATATCACTAATTAGAAGTTTTAACGACAATTTAAAAAAAAAAAAGTCAAATTTTTGTTTATCAATTTTCAACTTTCTGCGACAGTTTAAAAAAATTTGTCACAGAAAAATATCACTAATTGTAAGTTTTAACGACAACTTATAAAAATCGTCACAAAAAAAGTCACTAATTGTCAATTTTTAGCAACATATAAAAAAAATCGTCACAAAAAATTAGTTTTAGCAAAGATTTTACTAGCATTTACTTTTGATAAAGTTTGATGAGAATTATTAGGACCCATTAATAATTTACTCTATGTTTTAGCTTTTTGGTTTAATATTTCTTTATGGTGTCAAATCAAATTAAAAAATATTATTAATTATTAATTTTCAATGACAGTTTAAAAATTGTGTCACAAAAAATATCACTAATTATAAGTTTTAACGACAATTTTTAAAAAAAAGTCAAATTTTTTTTTATTAATTTTCAACTTTCAGTGACAGTTTAAAGAAATTTGTCACAGAAAAATATCACTAATTGTAAGTTTTAACGACAACTTATAAAAATTGTCACAAAAAAAATCACTAGTTGGCAATTTTTAGCAACATATATAAAAAATCGTCACAAAAAATTAGTTTTAGCAATGATTTTACCAGCATTTATTTTCAATAAAGTTTGATGGGAATTATTAGGGCCCATTAATAATTTACTCTATGTTTTAGCTTTTTAATTTAATATTTGTTTATGGTGTCAAATCAAATTAAAAACTGTTATTAATTATTAATTTTCAATGACAGTTTAAAAATTGTGTCACAAAAAATATCACTAATTATAAGTTTTAAAAAAAAAAAATTTTAAAAGTCAAATTTTTTTTATTAATTTTCAACTTGCAGCGACAGTTTAAAAAAATTTGTCACAGAAAAATATCACTAATTGTAAGTTTAACGGCAACTTATAAAAATCGTCACAAAAAAGGTCACTGATTGTCAATTTTTAGCAACATATATAAAAAATCATCACAAAAAATTAGTTTTAGCAATGATTTTACTAGTATTTATTTTCAATAAAGTTTGATGAGAATTATTAGGACCCATTAATAATTTATTATATGTTTTAGCTTTTTTATTTAATATTTGTTTATGGTGTCAAATCAAATTAAAAACTGTTATTAATTATTAATTTTCAATGACAGTTTAAAAATTGTGTCACAAAAAATATCACTAATTATAAGTTTTAACGACAATTTTAAAAAAAAAAGTCAAATATTTTTTATTAATTTTCAACTTTCAGCGACATTTTTTAAAAATTTGTCATAGAAAAATATCACTAATTGTAAGTTTTAACGACAACTTATAAAAATCGTCACAAAAAAAGTCACTAATTGTCAATTTTTATCAACATATATAAAAAATCGTCACAAAAAATTAGTTTTAGCAACGATTTTACTAGCATTTATTTTCAATAAAGTTTGATGAGAATTATTAGGACCCATTAATAATTTACTCTATGTTTTAGCTTTTTGGTTTAATATTTGTTTATGGTGTCAAATCAAATTAAAAAATGTTATTAATTATTAATTTTCAATGACAGTTTAAAAATTGTGTCACAAAAAATATCACTAATTATAAGTTTTAACGACAATTTTAAAAAAAAGTCAATTTTTTTTTATTAATTTTCAACTTTCAGCGACAGTTTAAAAAAATTTCACAGAAAAATATCACTAATTGTAAGTTTTAACGACAACTTATAAAAATCGTCACAAAAAAAGTCACTAATTGTCAATTTTTAGCAACATATATAAAAATTGTCACAAAAAATTAATTTTAGCAATGATTTTACTAGCATTTATTTTCAATAAAGTTTGATGAGAATTATTAGGACCCATTAATAATTTACTCTATGTTTTAGCTTTTTTATTTAATATTTGTTTATGGTGTCAAATCAAATTAAAAACTGTTATTAATTATTAATTTTCAATGACAGTCTAAAAATTGTGTCACAAAAAATATCACTAATTATAACTTTTAACAACAATTTTAAAAAAAAGTCAAATTTTTTTTATTAATTTTCAACTTTCAGCGACAGTTTAAAAAAATTCGTCACAGAAAAATATCACTAATTGTAAGTTTTAACGACAACTTATAAAAATCGTCACAAAAAAAGTCACTAATTGTCAATTTTTAGCAACATATATAAAAAATCGTCACAAAAAATTAGTTTTAACAATGATTTTACTAGCATTTATTTTCAATAAAGTTTGATGAGAATTATTATGACCCATTAATAATTTACTCTATGTTTTAGCTTTTTTATTTAATATTTGTTTATGTTGTCAAATCAAATTAAAAACTGTTATTAATAATTAATTTTCAATGACAGTTCAAAAATTGTGTCACAAAAAATATCACTAATTATAAGTTTTAACGACGATTTTTAAAAAAAGTCAATTTTTTTTATTAATTTTCAACTTTCGGCGACAGTTTAAAAAAATTCGTCACAGAAAAATATCACTAATTGTAAGTTTTAATGACAACTTATAAAAATCGTCACAAAAAAAGTCACTAATTGTCAATTTTTAGCAACGTATATAAAAAATCGTCACAAAAAATTAGTTTTAGCAACGATTTTACTAGCATTTATTTTCAATATAGTTTGATGAGAATTATTAGGACCTATTAATAATTTACTCTATGCTTTAGCTTTTTTATTTAATATTTGTTTATGGTATCAAATCAAATTAAAAAATGTTGTTAATTATTAATTTTCAATGACAGTTTAAAAGTTGTGTCACAAAAAATATCACAATTATAAGTTTCAACGACAATTTTAAAAAAAAAGTCAAATTTTTTTTATTAATTTTCATCTTTCAGCGACAGTTTAAAAAAATTCGTCACAAAAAAATATCAGTAATTGTAAGTTTTAACGACAACTTATAAAAATCGTCACAAAAAAAGTCACTAATTGTCAATTTTTAGCAACATATATAAAAAATCGTCACAAAAAATTAGTTTTAGCAACGATTTTACTAGGATTTATTTCAATAAAGTTTGATGAGAATTATTAGGACCCATTAATAATTAACTCTATGTTTTAGCTTTTTGGTTTAATATTTGTTTATGGTGTCAAATCAAATTAAAATGACCAAAATATTTTTATTTAACATAAGAAATTTACTTTTTTACTTTTTTGTTATAGCCCCAATTTGAAATTTCACACTTACATTTTTATGACTTTCCAAATAAATTTTGTTACATTTTTGGCCATTTACGTTTTTTTCCCTTGGATAAAAAACGTGACTTTTTACAAAATTTTCCAAAACGGCACTTAAATTTCCTTCTAAAAGAATCCTGATTCCTTCTAAAACTTTCTGACTGGATCTCTTTATATACACGGCATTTCGGTAGTTTCCAATTTCAGAGCTCTCTTGTTTTTCTTCTATCGTTTTCGTTTCTCATTGTTTCTGGAACACTACTCTCCCTCTCTCTCTGCTGAATAGCCATGGGAACTCAAGCTCCGACTGATCAGAACTATAACCCCAACAATGTCACCCTCTCTCTCTATATATTTAGCTATGTCTCTCTGCTTTTTGTGTATGTATGTTGATGTGTGATTTGATAGTGTTTTGTTTCTGATAATGAAGTCAAGTTAAGATTTGCTATTGTTGCTTCGTTTGTTGTTGTTGTTGTAAGTTTTGGGATTTAAATCTTCGATTTTGATTTTGGTTGACTTGAAAGGAGTTGAAATTTTACCCGTGTGTGAAGTTCCGATCATATTTGACAAGATTTATTAATTTCTTCAGTTGTTTAAAAGGTAGATACAAAATTATAAATATTTCTCTCATTTTGATATTTTATTGGGAAGATGAAAAAATAAAATGATTAAATGGTCTAATTAGAGGAATTCAAAATTTAATAGTAATTGTCATAAGGATTTTTTTATATAAAAATTAAAATTATTTACCGAGAAAATTTATTTCAAAAAATAAATCTTTCACTTTTCCAAGAAAGTTATTTTCCAAGAAAATTTATTTTGAAAAACAAATATTAAAATTTTCTGAAAATTATAGTGGTCCTGATTCAAAACCATAATTTTTTTTCAAAAAAAATATTTTCCTGAGTAAATTTTTGTTGAATCATAAAATGGGCATGCTATCAAAAGTCTAACGAGATTAATTAGGCTTCGTTTGGCAACAAATTTTTTTTAATAATTTTTTAATTTTTTAACTAAAATATAATATATAAAAATTAATATGTTTGGAATAATTTTTTAAATTTTTTACAAAAAAATATGTAAAAAGTAGATAATTTCTTTTAATTATTTAATATAAATTTTTAATTTTTTTAAATTTCTAAACTAAAAAAATTACTTTCCAACCGAGTCCTTAGTGTGAACCAACCCATGACAATTTTATTTTTATATTCCTGCTGTATCACAACATCAAAAATTTTTTTGGATCCAAGCTTGTTTTATAGCCTTATGGCTAGGGGTGTAATTTTGGCCCGTGGCTCGCGGGCAGCCCGAAGTCCGTCGGCGGCCCGAGGTGGGCCGGCCCGTTTAGGCCCAAGTCCAAGCCCAGTCCGAGGCCTCGGGCCAGGGCCTTGGCCATCGTTTTGAAGCCCGACCCGGCCCATGGGTCCGGCCCGCTTGGCCTGGCCCATTAGCCGGCCCAAAAGCCCGGCCCACCGATGTCTAGTGTTATTTTTAATGAAAAATAATAAAATTTTGGTGAAAAAAATTTAAAAAAAAATTATTTAGGCCTGCCCAAAGTCTGAGCCCAGGCCCGGTCCACTGGCCCGCCCAAAGCCTGAATGCCCTGGGCCTGGGCCTAGTTTTTTGGGCTGGCCCGACCCGGCCCGATTTTTTGGCGGGAGCCCGCAAGGCCCGAATGGGTCGGGCCCGGCCCAAGCTCGAATGGGCCGGGCCAAAATTACACCCCTGCTTATGGCCCCATTTGTTTGGAGAGTTAGAGGGGGGATTGGGATTGATAGTAAGGTGGGACTCACTAATATTGTGTTTGTTTTGAGAGATGGGGAGGGAATTGATAGTGAGCTTCGGATTAAGATGGGCCTTCCCAAGGGGATTCGGATGGGCTTCCAGGACTTGGTATTAGAAAAATAGTCAGGCGGAGTAGAAATTTTTTGTTTTTATTTATTTTTTATTTTTTTTACATGTCATGCATTTTTTTAGTATTAGAAAAATAGTCCGGCGGATAAAAAAATGTATGACATATAAAAAATAAAATAAAAAATAAATAAAAACAAAACATTTCTAGTCCGCCGGACTATTTTTCTAATACCAAGTCCTGGAAGCCCATCCGAATCCCCTTGGGGAGGCCCATCTTAATCCGGAGCTCACTATCAATCCCTTCTCCATCTCTCAAAACAAACACAATGTTAGTGGGTTCCACCTCACTACCAATCCAAATCTCTCCTCTAACTCTCCAAACAAACAGGGCCTTGGAATCTTATTTATGTACTCTTATTGTTTTTTTAATATATTATTTCCCATGTTAAAAAAAAAAATCAAGTTATTATGATTTCATTTTTATTAAAATTTAAATAAAGATTAATTTAAGACAACCCTTCTGGACTTCACCTGATTTTCTTACTTAAGGGGTACAGACTTTGGTTTTTTTTTTTTTTCCACTATAATATTTTTAAAAAATAAAAAATTGGAGAAACAGACTCTGCACATGGCTTCTGCTTGGCAGTGAAATTTTCCGCTTAGTATGTAATGTCCAATATACTCGAAAGATTAATACACATCGGAAAAAAATAAAATAAAAATAATTATACATCTAAATGTCTATTGTGATTGGTTTATGGTTACCATGATTATATTAATGATGTTCTTTATTAAAACTGTGTTTTCTTTTTCTTTTTCTTTTTTTGGTTGAATTTATTTGAAAGAACATGCTACAGGTTGACACACGGTCCGAGAAAGAGAAGGCAATCGATGATTGGCTTCCAATCACTTCATCAAGAAATGCAAGATGGTGGTACTCAGCTTTCCACAATGTCACAGCCATGGTTGGAGCTGGCGTCCTCAGTCTCCCTTATGCCATGTCAGAGCTTGGATGGTATGCACTACATAATCATGAATCATGATCACCAAACAATTTACTTTAATTCATTAATAATTTTAACTGAAGACAAGCCTTTTTAATTAGTTGAAAATTATTTCAATGAAAATCAATGTATTCTGGGGTCTAACCGAATATGTCTGATAAAGCACGATGTAGTTAAAATGTTCATTTTAGACCATTCACTCTTATAAAGGGCTACTTTGCAAATTTTTTCACAGTTGAAGTTTTTGTTTTCTGAAACTTTTCTAAGATTTTTGAATAATTGAGAGTCTGAGACATATGAATTTCTTTAAATTAACTGTTATCATTTTACTTCTCAATCAAAAAAGAAATTTTTATTTTTACTTTTGAAATTTTACAGTCAAGTAACTGAATTGTACTCTATTGATTTTCAGGGGTCCTGGTGTGGCTGTGCTGGTTATATCATGGGTTGTCACTTTGTACACCTTGTGGCAAATGGTTGAAATGCATGAGATGGTACCTGGAAAACGTTTCAACAGGTATCATGAGCTTGGCCAGCACGCATTTGGTGAAAAGCTTGGTCTATACATCGTGGTGCCCTAACAGCTTGTCTGTGAGGTTGGCGTGAACATAGTCTGTATGGTTACTAGAGGGAAGTCACTCAAGAAATTCCATGATTTGGTGTGCAAAGATTGCCAAAATATTAAGCTCACTTTCTTCATCATGATTTTCGCCTCTGTCCACTTCATGCTCTCCCATCTTCCCAACTTCAACTCCATCTCTGGTGTGTCTTTGGCTGCAGCAGTCATGTCCTTTAGGTATAGTCCCTTTTGCTTTTCTATTCCATTTTATGTTACATTGACTCAGGTACACAAAGGTATGTGTGTGAGTGTCTAATTCATCTAATTATCATGTCTAAGACCATCTCCAACGTTGCACCAGATTCAGCATCAAAATTGAATTTGACAAAAAAATTCACTTTTTCTCTTTCCAATGGTTTCACTAGAGTGGTATCAAATTGAGAACGGAACAAAAGTTTCATCAAACTGAGGATCTGCATGAGATTTCACCATTTCACTGTGCGGTAACGTTGGAGGTGGGCCCACCGGTCAACCGGCCGGACATCCGACCGATTGACCCACCGGTCGACCGGCTCATGCAAAAATTGGCTTGCAAACTAGTTCAAATGGTTCAAATGGTTCAAAAAAAAAAAAAAATTGAACTGGTCGACCGGCCGGTCGACCCATCGGATGTCCCCTTTCCTTTTGATGCACACTACAGTAATCATAACCAAAATTAACTTTTTTTTACTCAGATTTGATGAAAATTTTACTGAACCGTTGGAGATGCTCTAAGGACATGAGAGTCCATGAAACATAGTTTTTGATGTCCAAAATCTATCTTCTCATTGATGCCATTTCATCATTGTTTCCCAATAATTTTATGTTTGCATGAAAAAATATAATTAAACCTAATAGACACATGAAAATTTGTGGAAAAAAAAAGAGGCAACCCCTAATTTTTATTAGTGCTCAAATGCTTAATATTGATCGGCAAGCAAGTATAGCAATATCTCTTATTTCGATGTCCTGCAGTTACTCTACCATTGCTTGGGCTGCTTCGCTTCACAAGGGCGAGCAACCGAATGCCCAATATTCATATACAGAGAAGAGCACAGCAGGGAAAGTCTTCAACTTCTTCAGTGCCTTGGGTGATGTGGCTTTTGCCTATGCAGGCCACACCGTGGTCTTGGAGATTCAAGCAACAATCCCTTCTACACCCGAAAATCCTTCCAAGGGCCCCATGTGGAAGGAAGTGATAGTTGCCCATATAGTTGCGGCCTTGTGCTACTTCCCTGTGGCACTGATTGGTTATTGGATATTTGGGAACAATGTTCAAGACAATATCCTCATCTCATTAGAGAAACCCACATGGCTCATTGCAATGGCTAACATGTTTGTTGTTATTCATGTTATTGGAAGCTATTAGGTGCGAGCCATAATTTCTTGATTTGATTAAGTTGATAAACTTTCTTTGGTGGATCTCTATCTGATTTTTGTTTTGTTTTGTTTTGTTGATTTAGATTTATGCAATGCCGTTGTTTGACATGATAGAAATGGCTTTGGTAAAAAAATTGAATTTCGAGCCCACGTTAATGCTTCGCTTTTTTTCACGAAATATATACGTGGGTAAGTGAATTGTATTCCTTGTCTTCATCCAATTACTGCATTATGTACATGAGTTTGTGATTTTGTCAAAGGCGAAAAGTTACACATTCCGAGAGTTAATATAATTTCTTTTTCTTGCAGCATTCACAATGTTTGTTGGCATTACGTTTCCTTTCTTTGGTGGTCTTCTTGGATTCTTTGGAGAAGCATTCGCCGCTACAACATACTTTGTAAGCAACTATCTGATCACTTTTTTATTGAAACCATATAGAATGATGAAACAAACATCGTATGATTGCTTACTCTCATTCTTTGTTTTTCTACAGTTACCATGCATCATGTGGCTTGCTATCTATAAGCCGAGGAGGTTCAGCTTGTCTTGGGTTATTAATTGGGTATGACTGAAACTTAAAATTAATGTCACATTGCTTTCATTTTTTTTCCTTGTGGTTTGAAATTTAAAGCTTAATTAATTTTGATTTGGCTTCATCAATTTCAGATATGCATTATACTGGGTGTTCTTTTGAGGATCTTGTTGACTATTGGAGGGGTAAGGCGAATTATAAAAGTTGCAAAGGGCCATCAATTCTATTCGTAAGCAAGTCTTCATACGCCAAGAGGAAGTGCCTATCATAAAATACCTAAATAATGGCTACGACATAGTGACTAAAGTGGGATTCATCAAATGGGACATCAATTGAAATTTTTGTAACTTCATAACTTGCATAGTGTTGGTCTCAATGATGACTTTGTTCCATCATCTTTGTAAAACCATTGTAAGGCCTTATAAATAGCCCATAGCTCAGTTTCAAGGCTTGTCCCATTGTATAATCTGCCATAGTAGCTACACAACCATGCTGCAGCTTCATTTCTGAATAGTCCTACATCTCCTTACAAGTTAAGAAAGTAAAAATAAAAGTAAAACTTAACAAGTTGTTGAATTACTTCCGGAAATTTTAGAATAAAAGGAATTTTTTTTTTTGTAGTAATTTAGGGTTCATTTGGTTAGGACAAAATGGACATCTCCACACGCACAGCCGAGAGAGTGAGAGGTAGTCTTACAATTGTAGTGGTAATGGATTTCTAATTTGTTATGGAAGTATTGGAGTTGTCATCCATTGCATTGGGAAATTGACTTACCATGTTTTCACACAACATAGGGGAAGATGAAACACAAAATAAAAGAAAAAATCTACAATCGTATAAAAGCTATTCCAACTCTGAAATATCAAAACGGTCTGAACTTTAATAGGAAGAAGCCCAACTTGCAATTCAAAGAGAAAGAGAATATACTGTTTGTATTTAAGCAATTTTTGTTGAAAAGAATTCCACTTTAGACAAATGAAGCAACAACCGTCTTTTGGAGCTGTCTTGAATTTGACATCTTTAAGAGCAAACATTAAACAAAGTTTATATAGTTGATTATTCGAATCAAACTGTGATGAAGCAGGCCGGCTTCACAGGATGCGACACCACACCATTCAAGTTGAACTGAATTGGTATCGATAAGTACTATGACAAATGCTTCATTATTCACATCAAATGAATAATTTTAAACTGAATGTGTGACAACCCCAGAACACATATCATGATTATGAGAATTAAATTATGTGTTAGTTATTGATTATGTGGGTTAATTGATGAATATCTGTCCAAATTGGGAAAATATCTGTTGGGCCTATGACTTTGAAACTAAAATTGACGGTCTTAATGGGTTCAAAAACCGGAATGGTGTACATGGATGAGTTAACTAGAATTTTTTGAGTCTAATATGAAATTTTGTAAAAATCTTATTCAGAATGGATAAAATTGATTCTCATTAAATATTATGTTTTATATATGTATGTATATATGTATATGAGCCTTGCTTGGCTCAAACAAAAGAAGAGATGAGAGAAAGATATTTTGAGAGGAAGAGGGTTTTGGAGAAGAACCGAGAGAGAGAGAGAGAGAGAGAGAGAGAGCGCTTAACATCCATGGAATTTGAAGACAAAATTTGTGAGAACCTGAATATATAAATAAAATAAACAATTAGATAATAATAATTTTACAAATCTCAAATATTTTATTATGAATCTTTAAGTGCAAATTAAATATTTAGAAGGTCTTTTAATTAATTTTTAAACCTAAAATAAATTTATGGTGAAAGTCTTTAATTTAGAGGCAAGATTTATTATTAAAAAAAAAGAAAAAGAAATAGAGAAGAGAGTGTGACTTGAATATATAAGACTCTTACCATTTGAGTTGCATATAACTAATATATATGTTTTGCATATTTATTTATATATTTGACCTACACAGGCTTTAGGTGTACCCAACCACTAGTATAAAATAAAAACAAAACAAAAACCCTAACTCTTGTTAATTGTTTTCCACAACACTAGATGGCCTAGCAGCCCTAGCAGCCGTGGGTTATGAAGGAAAGTGAGGGATGATTCAATCATCAAGATTATTGTTGTAGCCAAGAAGGAGAGCTTTGTGTGTGTTGTGCCTTGTGGCCTCTTAGGTTTTCTTCTCTTCTTTCTTTGTTCTTTATCCTTATTCTATTGTTATATAATTCATTGCTAGAGATGTTGTAGGTGTATGTATTTTGTGTCTATATATATATATACTGTTAAGAAATCTGAGTAGTTAAATTCATGTATAAAGAATGGGTATTATTCTTAGTTCAAAAATTCTGCGCATAATCACGAACTTTAAAAATCAAAAAACCATATCAAACAAATGAATTTTGAACTGAAATTTTTACAGTAGATTAATTACATATTGAATTGCATATCTGAAGTTTTTCATAATTTTTGGGTGTCAAAATCCATATAAACTGATGCGTTCAAATCTGTCTAGAAAACTGGTTTAAACAGTAAATTCAGGAGTGTTGTTCTCTTTGGGTATAATTTCGAAAATGATCAAATCAGCGTCATTAGAACCGGTTACGAGTCTAGTTTCTTATATTTTTGGCCTTGTGTTGATTGCTAGTGTATACTAAGAGAACTATTAATTTCTTTAAAGTGCTGCAGAAAACAACCTGTTTAGATATAATTAATTGTAGATAATTATTTTGATAAGCAAATCAAGTGAAACCATTTGGGTTTGAAACTTAGGATATATTAGTTGATATTTGGAGGGTTTTGGAATTTTTCGAATGGTGTAGAGTGGGTTTTTAATTTTCAGAGTTAGGGAACAGTTCGGGAAAACCTATCAAAAATTCTATTTTATCCCAAAGTCACATTTAATTAAGTTTCGACCGGAACCCATGTCTTGGGTGATTTTAGACCTTGAAGAACATGAATTTAGGTAATATTTAAGAGTAACGGTGAGTTGGGTTGAGCCGTGTTAGTGCGCTTTAGTTTGGGGTTACTTAGTTCTTATTATTTAGTATTTTTAAATTAGTAGTGACGTGTAGTTTTCATACTTGGTTCAAGGCACTAGTTGGACTTTCATACTCTATTCGAGGATTATATTATTTCGTTTTTAGGTGAGTAGTTTCATGCTACATATTTTATAAATGTTCCCCTACCATGAACTGTTGGAAAATTAAATTGTTGTTTTATGACTAAACTGTTTTGATAAATTATTATATTATCAATGGAATCAAATTATTTCTAAAACATGTGTGAACTTGGCATACTGTAAACTATTTGTTTTGGTCTCATGTTTATAATGATGAACTACCATGTTTTGCGAAACTGATGTGTATTGATTATTAGGACCAACTATATATTTAGTCCAGGGAAATCATTCCACTGTGTGTGGTGACTCTGGCCACTAGGGAACAGATTCGAGTTTGGTCGTGATGACTCTAGTGCTCAACGATTGTAAGGAAAAGACCTAGGTTAAGCTAGGTGACATTCAATCGGATCGTCTTTGAGAAAAGGCCCAGGTTGCCACCCTAAGGATGACTCTTAGTTCGGTATTGGATCCAACGGGGCTTATAGCCTTGAGAACTGCGTGGCATATTATTTGTTATTTCTTGGTACCCAAAAAATTATTGGTGTTCATGTTGTAATCTGTTTTAAGTGAAAAATGTCATTTATCATGTTCTTGAGAGACATGAGTATTTTAACTGTTGAACTATGGAACCTTCTTTTTGAAACAGATTCTCTTTACCAAATTGTATGCCAATCTAGTTTTCTGTGATATATATCTTATTTTGGAATTGAACCATGTTTTCAAAACTGTATTTACTATCCATGTTGCTACTCACTGAGCTTTCAGCTAACTTAGTTATTTATCACTTCCAGGTGTTAGAAGGACTTAGAGTGGACTCATGGCGTAGTGGGGAGTCAATTGCATGGACCTCCAGGACATTCATTTATTTTGTTTTAGACTGTTATGTCAAGTTTGTGCATATTTATATTTATTTTTATTGAGGTTCATTTAGGATTATTTTGATATGTGGGTTGTTTATATTCCATAAGTTTGGATGGTATTGATTACGGTTGGTTTTGCCATTTATACTTGTGGCATGACACTGGATTGAGTTTTGATTATTTATTAATGGACTATTTTATAGTTATTCAATGTCTATGGATTTGTATTTAAGCTTACGTGTGCCTTGGGCTGAGGCCCTGTGGGCCACGGCCCGTCATACCCTGGTTTGGAGTGTGACAAAATTGAACATGAAGGACTTGAAGAGATTTAAGGGAAAAACAAGGATTTGAACTAAGGTATGGAAATCTATCTTGAATCCTTATGATTAATTCATCAATTTCATGAAATCATAAAGAGATTTGAAGATTTGAAACCCACTTGGGTTAGGGTTTTGTGTTATGTATTTAATTGAGCTAAATTTAAGTTGGGTCCTTTGATTTTGCATGATTGGAGTTCAATCTTGTGAATAAT
>JAPPVO010003180.1:0-10800 GCA_030407325.1 Camellia japonica
GATTAAACATCTTTGTGTTGCATTGCATGTGTTCGGATCGGATGTTAATCCGAACATGAGAAAAATGGGACGTTTCATACTCAAAGTGATGAAACGTGTCGCTTTTCTTGGTCACCATCATCCTTGATCATGCATGATAAGGTAGTGGCTGTTTTGGTCGTGTTTGTGCATTCATTAAGCTTGTACAAGCTTGGTTATCTTGCTATCACGCATTGAAAATGCTTGGTTGATGGTTCGAAGGCCAAGAGTTACCCTCCTTTGAGTTTGTGTGATGATAAGCAGGGCAACAGTACACACATTCCTTGAAAATACATTGATTTGCCTCTGTTTGCTCTTTGTTGCAGCAAAAGGAGAAGTCCAGGGATGGGCTGACCGACCGGCCAGTTTTAGTGGCCTACGGCCAGTTGAAGTAGCCGACGGGCCAGTTGAAGTAGCCGACCGGCCACTAGTGAAATTTTGGACAAGTGTGCTCTTGAGTTGGAGCAGAGGCATTCTGGGAGTTGGCACAATTTTCAGTGATCAAACGAATGCAAACAGAGGCATCCGATGGCAAGGCAGTGGCATTTTCGGGTAGAGCAACCGAGCATGCCTATCTCCCTCGCCCTCGAGGCCATTTAATTGCTTTAATTAGTTAGCATAGCTAATTATTCAATTCAAGTGTTGTAATTAATTAGCTTAGATAGTTAATTAGTTAATTGCTTTAAATTAGCTTAGCATAGCTACTTATTTATTCGGGTTTGTAATAATTAGTCATCTAGAATAGTTAATTAGTTTTGTTTTGTATTAGCTTAGCTTAATTATTGTAGCTAGTTAGCTTAATCATTCGGACCCTCCTTCGCAAGGGCATAATGTTGTAATAAGTGTACGTGCGTGTGTGTATGTCTTCCAACCCCACGTATTTCTTCCTTTTATTTAACTGCTTTGGATGGTTAGTTTAGGGTCATGTTTTCGATTAGCATGCCTTATGTTTGCATGTTTGCATCTATTCATTTGTCTTGCATGCACCGAGGGTCGGTGCATCATTCAAACTGCATTGTCAATTCAATACCTATTTGAATACGTGTTTCAAATCATGTTATCAAATTGTATCATATGCCATATTAGTACCCGAGCCTATTAATCACATTATTGCATGCATTGCATTAGACACTTAACATAATTAGGATCATGCATCTTTCTAACTAGCTTTTGTTTTGGCTTGGAGTACTCGGTAAGCTTTTACGCTTTAGCATGCTTGCATGAGTGTGATTGCCATATTGTCACGTTTAGCATGCTTACCATGAGGCTATTTGCTTAAATGATTAACTGCATGAATGCCTGTGGATGAAGGCTTGATTGTTTGAATTGGAACGATTCAACGAATGAATGTTTTAAGCCCACTTTGCGAAGTGGTAAATCATGTTTTAAGCCCATCATGTTTGATGGCAAATTGGTGTTTTAGCCCACTTGAGGGTGGCAAATTCAAACCATTTTCAAAAACAAACATGAGTTGAAATGTTCCAATTCTTGCGATGTAGTCTATACTTGTATGCGTGCGCATCACATAGTAAGGTTAGATTAATAACCGGAATAAGAATGCATGAGGTTTATAAAACAACATATCATGATTAGTAGAGGCCGATCTTTGATCGGGCGAGCGGGGGTGCTCATTTCAGGACCTTCCTCTCTCGTACCGAAGTTCCCAAGCCGAGGCAACTTTGGTGATGACGGACACGTGGCGTTTGGCATGAGTTAGGGTTTCCTAAATTTCCCCACAAAACAAAATATCTAGGTGGCGACTCTGTAATTTGGCAAAGCAGTCTAGTTTTGGCATTATTTGATCTAAAATCAATTTTCCAAAGTGATTTGTCGGATTAGACTCTTTGGTGTTTATTAGTTTCACATTGCACTTGTGAGACTAGATTTAGAACCACAGATAGAGTCTAAACTGTGAGGCCTTCTTTTCAAACCCCCTTTCGGAAAGGCAGGGGCGTAAGAAAAAGACGAGCCTACAGTTTCTGGCGACTCTGCTGGGGAACTTAGAGAACTTGACTCAAACTCATTATATGTTGTTTTATCTACATTTATGTGTTTCTTTGCATTTGCATTTGCCTTTGCATCAGTGCGCCTAAGTCACAGTGTTTTCCATACGTTATTCCTGAGCAGTTTGCCGGAGGCTCGCTTGGAAAAGTGTGCCATAAGGCTGACCGGTTGCGGGCTCTGCCACGATGGGAACACAAGCCTTGGATCTGGACTACCGCTGTACCGTTTGATCCACCTTTCACTTCTCGGTGTTAGGTGCGAGAGGTATATTAGGTAGTCTTGCTGAGGTACAATTTTTTACCAATTGGCCTAGTTGCATATCGGAAGCCATAGAGACTATTCCAAACAAGGGCAGGTTGCTCACCCAAATGCAAGATTGTATGAAATCGCTTGTCTGCGTAGTGAATCCCTAGCTCCTGACGAGATTATGACAGGGTAATCCTACCCCATCATAGGGGTGTTTTGGCTCTCACTTGCTTGATATGTGCTTTTAGAGTGTAACTCTGTAGGAATGTATGTATCAGTTACAAGTCTGGGTATCAGTTTGAGGGTATCAGTTTTGAGGCAGAAATTTGGGGCAGAAATTAGTGTTTGAGTGCAGATTGTCCAGCTTATGATTTCAGCTGTGTGTTGTCCTTGTCTAAGCTGAGGTGCTGTGCGTTTTCTGATTTTTGTTTCTTTTGCTTTATTTTTTATTTTTTTGCAAGGTAGTCTTCACAATTGCTTCAGACGAGGCAGTTACCCCCCGAGCACTTTGGACCTGAGTTAGGAGGATTTACCGATTGAGGATCTTGTTGGAGGACAACCAGTGTTTGCTTTGCTACCCTCGGTTACCAGACGGAGGAGAGTTAGGCATAGCTCACCGGTTCAGAGTCGCCAATTCAGCAGTTACTGACTACTTCACCTGTGCTTAGTCAAACCCAGTTTTCTGCTTCTACTTCAGAAAGAGAGTACACACCGGTTCTGATAGATCAGCACCCCATAGACAACATGAAGGATATGTTGCATCAACTTCAACAAACCATTGAGGCAATGCAGTTGGACGCTGCTCGCCAAGCGGAAGTCACAACCCACCAAGCGGAAATTGCAGCCCAGCAGGCTGAGTTGATCGCTAGGCTTCAACAGCAACAACAACCACAACAAGCAGCAGCTTCTGCTTCACATCCACCCCCAGTCAGGGTTCCAATACCCGGGGTTACTACTAATGTCCAAGAAAATGCGGACATTCCGGCAGAGCCAGTTCTACCCCAGACTTCCAAAGCACCGGTTTACCCAACAGAGGCACCGTTTGAGTTTGAGGTCGATCCTACTGCTCTGAAAGTGAGCAAGCTTGAGAAGCTTTTTAAACGAGCTCAAGGTCTTAATTCGATCCCAGATATAGAGGACGGCTATACGGATTCGGCGGTGACATTGCCGTGTAGACGTCCCCGAACGCCCCGGGAGGGTTAGGTCCCGTTCTGTTCATAATGGGGTCACTACAGTTCAAGGACTCAAATGTCACGGTTCTTAATCTTGAACCAAAGAGTCCAAATCCGGCAAATCGTTTTGAAAACAGATTTTTTGAAAGAAGTACCAAACATGGACTGCTTTGCCAGATACAGAGTCGCCACCTAAATATTTTTAAAATGGGAAATTTAGGAAACCCTGACTCGGTGCCAAAGGCCACGTGTCCGTCATCACCAAAGTTGCTCGGCTCGGGAACTTGGGTACGATTGGGGAAGGTCACTCGTGAGCACCCCCGCTCGCCCGGTCAAAGACCGGCCTCTACTAACCATGATATCTGTTTTTGAAAACACTGTATGCTCTTATTCCGGTTATTAGCCTAGGTTACTATGTGATGCTCGCAGCAAATAGTATAGACTGAGTCGCCTGAATTGGAACAAAACATTTCATGTTTGTTTATTTGAAAATGGTTTGATGGTGCTACCCGCAGGTAGGCTAAGACGCGGATTTGCCACCCTCAGGTGGGCTTAGAAACATGAGTTTGCCACAATCTAGTGGGCTTAAAACAAAACAGTCAATGATTCGTCCCAATTCAAGTAACTCAACCTCCACCCACAGGCATTCAAGGCAATTGTATCATATAAGCATATAGCCTCATGGCAAGCATGCTATCATGGCAACACTCACACGCATGCAAGGATGCTAAAGCATAAAACTTACCGAGTACTCCCAAAACAGAAACTGATTAGAAATCATGCATGATCCTAATTATACAGAAATGCCTAATGCAACACATGCAATAATGCAACTATAGCAGGCTCGACTGTCCTAAACATGGGATATGGATGCTACAGCTATCATGTATTCAATTTGGAATTGAAATACAAATGCAGTTTGTATGATGCGCCGAGCCCGGTGCGTGCAAAACAGATGAATGATGCAAACATGCTGTCATACTGTATGCTAATTGAAATATGCCCTATATCTAACCATCGTAAGCGGGTAAATAAAAGGGAAGAAAGACGTGGGATTGGAAGACATACATCACACACACGCACACTTATTACAGTTATGCCCTCGCGCAGAGGGTCCGAATAAATAATAATACAGTCCGAAATAAAAGAAGAATAATACAGATTTCTAAGTAATTAACAATTTAAACTAAGAAAGCTGTAAATCGGTTTGCAAGCCGGGGGCTGCCTCGCTTCTGATGAATACTGCATTTTGGCTGCCTTGCGCAGAAATCCACTGGAATGCCCGATTTAGCCTCTGTTCGCAGTGTTTCTTGAAATGCGTGCCCGACTTTGAAAAGTTGCTGATTCCTTATCTTGCTGCAACAGAGAGCAGGAAAAGGGCATAGCAATGTATTTCACAAATATATGCATGCCTCGATCCTCGTGCCACCAATCACGCATACCGATGCATGATGGCCAAGGAGTCGGATTTGCACGACTCAATATAGGATGAATGCAGATGAATGCTACAATGAAAACCTAACTCCATCATGGGTTATCCGGAGTGTCGGTGACTGGGGAATTTAGACCCGTTTCGTCACTCGGAGTACGAAACGTGCCTCGTTTCCCGTGCCCGGCTAACTCCTATCCGAACACGATGCGATATGCATGATATGCATGAAATGCAACTAAGATACAGCCTAGTATGCTCGATGCTATGAAAGTGAGATGAAAATGAGACGCCTCGAAAAGCGCGCACGCATGCACGCAAACTGAGGCGATGATGTGAAATGCAAATCGGATAAAACCGAAGTGCCTCGAAATGCGTGCACACGGCACGCAACCGAGGCGATGATATGAATGCAAATCGGATAAAACCGAAGTGCCTCGAAATGTGTGCCCACAGGCACGCACACGAGGCGATGATATGAAATGGAAACGGATAAAACCGAAGTGCCTCGAAATGTGTGCCCACAGGCACGCACACCGAGGCGATGATAAATGAAAATCGGATAAAACCGAAGTGCCTCGAAATGTGTGCCCACAGGCACGCACACCGAGGCGATGATAAATGAGAAATCGGATAAAACCGAAGTGCCTCGAAATGTGTGCCCACAGGCACGCACCCGAGGCGATGATAGAAATGAGAAATCGGATAAAACCGAAGTGCCTCGAAATGTGTGCCCACAGGCACGCACACCGAGGCGATGATAGAATGAGATGGAAATGCAAATTGGGCTTATACTGACATGAGTGGACCTCAGCCACACTCACGTCAGATGCCGTCGGGTAAAAACAGAGGTGCCTCAAAGTGCGTGCCCGGGCGCGCAAACCGAGGCATGGCCCGAAGGCATGAAAATGGTACAAGATGCAATGATGGGCTTATACCAACATGAGAGAGCCTCAGCCTACTCACATAGGAAGCCAATGAATGAAAACGGAGTGCCTCGAAGTGCGCGCCGTGGGCACGCAAACCGAGGTAATGCCTAAAGCATGAAATGACAAAATGATATGCAAGCATGCAAACCAAATTTCAGCACTACATAAAGGGAAAACAGCCCGAAATGATACGAAATGACAATCATGCATGAAATCATCCCGAAACGTGATTCTAAGTACCGAAATGGCCTACGGCTATGCTAAACATGCAAAATTGATACATGAAAGCAAAAACAGTAGCAAGGCAGCCCCAAATATGGCATTTTTTCAATACAAAGCAAGGCTAAACAAGAACCACAAGCATGGCAAATTTAGCACGGCAAAAACGGGGAAAAAGAGGGGAATTACAAAGCAAGTGGTATATCAATGCTCAAACAGAAAAATCAGTTCTACAAATTGAAGAGGGGCCAAAAATAAGCATATATTCAGTTTATGGAACCCCAAAATCAATATACAAACATGCTAACAATTCCATGCAAAATGGAGCTCAAAAGAGGTTATAACAAGAGACATGCAAAGAATACACCAAACAACAAAACTTTCTTCATGAAACATGTAGAGGGGGTCAAAATAAGACCCCTTTCAGTTCTGACCAAGAGCTAAAACCAAAAGCACAAAAGGCTACAAAACATGCAAGAATTAGGGCCTAAAGTGGATTTCAAAGGGAGGTGGTATATAGAATGGCCAAACAAGGTTGAGCCCTTCTACAATGTTGTAGAGGGGCTCAAAATAAGCACAAAACCAGTAGGGGTCGGAGCCCCAAAAACAAATGCAAATAGGCCAAAAATAGCATACAAGATTGTGACATACAAGCTAGATATTGAAACAAGTGTATCATGGAGACACCAAATGAAGTTGAGCCCTTCTACAATGTTGTAGAGGGGCTCAAAATAAGCCTAAAACCAGTAGGGGTCAAAGCCCAAAAACTGAAAGGAAATAGGGTAGAAATAGGAAGCAAAATTATGCTACAAAAAGAGATTTTGAGACTTACCCTTGAAGATCCAATTGTTGCTACCTCTTGGCCTGAATTTGTTGCTTCTTAGCCACTGGAGAACACTTCCTTGCTGCTGGAATGGTAGTGGGGATGGTGGAGCTAAGGGTTGATGAAGGAATTGCCTAGGAACTTGGAAGTTTTTGAGGTTTTTGGCTATGGAAATGGAGGGTTTGAGAGATGAAGTCTTGAGACCAATTTTTCCAACCTAGGCAAAGGGGCTGTCCAGCCCTTTAAGTAAGCAAGAAAAGATGTAAAAGGGGAGGGAAATGGAGGCAATCTTTCCCTCCCAAAATATCCCCCGGATGGGGGATATATTTTGAAAAATATCTGGACAGCTGGAAGGCTGGAAAGCAGGAAGCTGGCCGGCCAGGGAACTTTCTGGGAGGTGGCCGGCCGGCCACCCACCTGGTCGGCCAGCCACTCACCCTGGCCGGCCGGCCATGGCCCAAAAATGAAGTGAAAAAATTCTGGCCGACCACTATGCAATGGTGTCCTCCCATGTGTGTAGAATAAGGCCCCAAGGTCGGAATCTGGCAACTCTGAAGCAGGAGCACAACATAGAGCTTGAAGGAGGGGCTCAAAAATGAAAAACAATTGCTGGCCGACCACCAACTTTTAGGGTCCTCCCAGATGTGTAGAACAAGGTTCCAAGGTCGGAAATTGGCAACACTGAAGCAGGAGCCACAACATAGAGCTTGAAGGAGGGGCTCAAAAATGAAACTTTGAATTGCTGGCCGACCATGTTTTTAGGGTCCTCCCATGTGCCCTCATCACAGATATGTAGCTTTGGTTGGAAGAAAATGGGCCTAGGGTGTTCAACATTAGCCCGGAAGTGAGCAAAACGGGCGCCGGAGGAGCGAAACTGGTTATCTGGGATAATTGCTGGCCTCCCACCCCCAGTGATCTTCCTAATGCTGAAACAGAGGTACCTGCCAAAATTGAACAAAAACAAATGAGAAATGAACGCTCGGGACCCAAACCGCGCAGTTCGGGGTCCCGAAAATGGGCTGTAGGCACCGAAGTGGTGTTCAGCAGCGAAGTGGGTATCTGAGACCCCAGGGTTCCTCGGTATGATAAAACAGAGGCACACGCCAAAAACCGGAGAAAACCGATGCGAAATGAATGCTGGGGCCAAACCGCGAGGTTCGGGGCCCAAAAACCGGCTGTAGGCACCGAAAGTGGCATACGGCCACGAAGTGGGCATCGGGGGCCCCAGTGTTCCTCAAAATGATAAAACAGAGGTACTAGCCAAGAACCGGAGAAATCGGAGATGGTTGGGCGGTCCCGAGCCGAGGCACACGGCCTGACGGTCCGAAAACCGGGAACCGGGCTCCGAAATGGGCAAAATGACCTACGGCCACGAAATGTAGCTCACGGCCACCGGGAGATAGTCTACAGGACCACTCCCTTCCCGCGGGAAAGAAAACAGAGAAAACCGAGCCTGGTTCGCAAACCGAGACAAGGCACAGAAGAGAATTCGGAAGTTCGGAGGCAGGGCGCACGACCGCGACTCTGACTTCTGAATGAGCACGATATGCAACACCCGAGCGCTCAATCGGCGACGTCTGAGTCTTAAGGTCGGTCAAAAATGGGGTGTCTACAGTTGCCCCTCTTTGACAGAACTCGGAAGTCATAACAATGACGGGAGTGAATGTCAAAGCCCAGAGACGACCCATTTTTGACAAGGCCGAAGACTTAGACAATCATACGAGATGAACAGAAATGTGTGCCCGCAGGCGTGCCCGCAGGCAGGGGGGGCAAAATGCAAAGCGACATGCACAGAGCCAAATGATCATGCAAGTGCAGCAAGCTGTAATGAAGCAGGTATTGACAAATAGATGCAACAGTTTTAAGCAAGAATGCAAAGCAACAACTACATTTCATGCAGTTAGGAATGCGGAGAATCATTCGATTCTCGTCGCGTCTCACACGGAGAAGATACGATACCTGCGCGATTCGTCTGGTCGCACCAGCCTCAAATGAACCGTACATACAATATCGTGCCTGCAAAATAGAGAAATTCAACAAGAACAATATGCCAACAACATATATCAATGTGATTCCTATGATTCCAAAAGTGTGACACACGTAGTGCGGCGGGTGAACGCATCGCAATGCGAGAAAAGATAATGCGTGACAACGCATACTCAAGCATAGAGGTATGGTAAACATGCATGACAATGCAAATATTCATGAGAATGCAAATTATGAGCCAAATAATGCGAAACGAGCGCAAATTAGAGTGCCCGTTTGCTGTGAAATAATAAACAAGAAAGCGCGCATTTCGGCGATGACAACTCGATCGCGGCCTCTGATTCACCCCCGGAGAGGTTATAACATGTTCAAAAAGGATACACCTTGATTTTGATGAATAATGACGAGACACATGTCAGAAATTGCAGTTAAAGTTCCAACGGAGCAATTCCGCGCGCAGAAAGTGCACTTTTCTTGAACTTTTTCATGTCCCGGGAACTCCAAAATTCCTCAAAATTTGCAGAGAGGTAGGGGAGGGGGTGGGGGACATGGTCGGCCAGCTCTTGGCCCTAGGAGAGGCTGTCGGCCAGGGGCAAAAAGTAAAGGGGCCGGCCAGCCAGGTTAGGTGGCCGGCCGGCCATCTGCCCAAAGTAGGGGCATTTTGGTCATTTTCGGATTTTCTATATATTCACACATCCAATGCCTCCGAAATTGCACCCCCAAGCGTGGAATTCTCTCCTCTTGCTCTCTAAGCCACTTTTTGCTCAGATCTGCATTTTATACGCGCCCCTCGGCCTCCCACGCAAGTTGTTTCTCTGCGAAATCCTTCAGTTTTAAGCACTTTGAGCCTACTAAAATTTGATTTCGGAGCTTCTCTTCTCATTTTCACCACCTGAGGTAAGTTTGTCTCAATATTTGGAATATTTTCCCGGGGTTTACTTTTGACTTTTTTTTCCCGAGAGTTGACTTTTGTTGACTTTTTCAAATTTTGGCTCATTCTTGCTCATTTTTGCTCCTTTTTGCAGATTTCTCGAAATGGCCGACAATTTCCCCCACGGCGGAGGTTTTCCAGGGGCCGGAGATGACTTTGACTTTATGGCATTGCCCCCGAGGGTCCGGCCTTTTTTCCCCGATCGATACGCTCCAGCGTTACATAGGCTTCCGCGAGCTGTTTTTCCGTCATTTCACCTTCTGATTCAGATCGGGTTCCCGGGGATCTGCTTTCTACGAGAGCCGGAGCAAGCACCTCTCCCACGGGGCGCGAGAGTATTTACTTTACTTTCCATATTCTTGTGCATTTTGCGCTTTGCCATGCTTAAACATACAGTTGTAGCTTACGACATAGTACTTTGTTTGCACTTTGAACACGTAGTTAAAACACTGAATTGTTGAACACACGGCTCACTGCTGAAGGTGAACACACAGCGCACACTAACCACGAGTAGAACACACAGTCCCAAACTCTGATTTCTGAACACACAGTCCAAGTTGATGATGAACACACAGCCCACACTGATTAGGATGAACACACGGCCCCAAAACATAGATTTACTGAACACGCAGCCCAGATTTGACGTGACACACGCCCCTGATTAAGAGTAGAACACACAGTCCCAAACTCTGTTTACTGAACACACAGCCCAGATTTGACGTGAACACACACACTGATTAGAGTAGAACACACAGTCCCAAACTCTGATTACCAAACCGACCACAGCCCAGATTTGACGTGAACACACAGTCCACTGATTAAGAGTAGAACACACAGTCCTAAACTCTGATTTACTGAAACACACAGCCTGGTTGACGTGAACACACACAGTCCACTGATTAGGATTGACACACGTCCCAAACATAGATTTACTGAACACGCAGCCCAGATTTGACGTGACACACAGCCCACTGATTAAGAGTCACAAAGTCCCAAACTCGATTTACTGAACACACAGCCAGATAGAAATAAAGTGAACACAC
>JAPPVO010003181.1:0-18063 GCA_030407325.1 Camellia japonica
CTGGGTAGAGCACCACCGGCTGAAGGAGGAGGCCATCGCCACAAAATTCATCCATCGGCAGCCAATTGACTGCCGGTCGGCACAAAACAGTGCCGGTCGGCACAAAATGCCTGCAAAACCTGCAACTCACAGCAGCAGAGGACAACACATGCATGGCAATATAATTCAAGCCATTTATGCACCAAACACATCCCTTATCATGTTAGTGACTCAAAGGGGCATGTGCCTCGATTCTCGGACCACCAATCGCGCATTTCCATGCATGATGGCCCAAGGAACCAAGGATGCAACTTCACTTTCAAATGCATGCAAACCAAGTAAACATGAAAGGGTGCCAAACCTCTATCATTTTCATCTCAAGAGGCCAAGCATGCATGCTTATGCAATGCAACTCTAAGCGTGTTATCTTGCATGCAACATGAACAATGCGAGCAAGCTAAACATGTTAGGCATACAACCTAAGCAAAGAGGCATATAAACCAAGCAATGGAGTGGACTAAAACATGAATTAGACTACTCCTAATTGGCCTAAAATCAGTGGCCAAAGTGCCTAGAAATGGAGACTAAACACACACACACACATGCAAGTGTTATGGTCCAAACCCAAGGCATAAACATGGCAACCCCCAAGCACACTTGGAGATACCAAACAAGGACAATAAACACACATTGTAAAGCTCTGAAAATCATGCAAAACATGATGCCAAATCATGCAACAAAACAAGCCGAACAAAGCATGCAAATGGTCTAAGGTTCAAAGCAAATCAATGAGGCTTTGAACCACACTTAGCACAACCACACATGGAAATACTTAAACACTTAAAAACAGAGTTTTAACACATAAAACTAAGCCTAAAGGACCACCTAGATGGCATCTAGATGACATGAATCCAAAGGCATGCATTAAAGCCAAAATGGAGCATTTAACACATACTCTTAAAGCATTAAAGAGGCATGCTAAGCAATCAAA
Organism: Camellia japonica; assembly: GCA_030407325.1. Taxonomy (NCBI): domain Eukaryota; kingdom Viridiplantae; phylum Streptophyta; class Magnoliopsida; order Ericales; family Theaceae; genus Camellia; species Camellia japonica. The sequence continues at coordinate 971 of JAPPVO010003181.1, forward strand.
CAAACATGTATGAAGGACTGAAATAGCATGCAAAATGGTTCCAAACCGTCAAAAATGAAGCAAGCAAGGCATGCTACACACTCATGCTCTTAAGGCCAACAAGTCCAATGCAAAGAGGCTATATTAAACATGCTATGGTTGGCTCAAACAACATGAGACAGACCTAAAACATGGAATATGAGCACAAAAACTTCACAAATGCAAGCCTAAAACATGCTAGAAGCTAAGGCATACAACCTAGGCATGTTAGAGGATCAAAAGGCATTACAAGGCAACTATGCTAAGCATGCATAAGGGACCTAAACCAACTTAGAAACATGTTATATCATGGCAATATAAGCATGAAAAACAAACCAAACATGCTCAACACACACTCAAGCACAAGCTCCCTCAAGAAGCCAAATCTTGTCCTTTTCAAGGACATCAAGGAGAGGGGGTGGTCCTCTCCTTCTTGAGACTCTAAGGCATCATCTCACCACTGAAATCCCTCAAGATTTCAGTGGTGAAGAGATCCTAACACCAAAGTCTCGGATCTCTCACAAAATGGCACAAAGAAGGGCCTTTTCAAGGCCTAAGGGTGGTCAAACTTGCTCAAACCACAAAACACTCTTAATAAACAATAAAGAGGCTTAAAAAACAGAACTTTTATGTGTTAATCACTAAGCACAAAAACAGTTCTAAGCAAGTAGAAATGGAGTGCAAGAATGGGGAAAAAAAGGACTAGTTGGCTCACCCTTGTAGACCTCTTCAACAATGGGGATGTGTTGGTTTCCTTGAGCACCAAACCAGCTCCAAAGCTCCAAAACAAACCTCTGGACCTTCAAGAACCCAAGGAAGGTGAAACACTAGGTGTTGGTGAACAAAAGTATGACACAAACACCTAGTGTACAAAACAAGAGGGAAGAAGAGAGATAGGAGGTGTATCTATCCTAACCCTAAAACCAGAGCTTGGTCTATCTAAAATGTCTCAAATTTTGTAACCCTAAGCCAAGAAGAGGAGTGGTCCTCTTATAGGCAGCAAAGCTTGCAAAGCTTACAAGCTAAGCTAACTAAGAGGGTCATCCCTCCATACACGTGTATGGAGGAGAACCAAAACTATACAGCTGTCTGAAAATATCTCATAAAGCAACTGCACAGTGTCCGGCCGGCAAAGAGTGCCATTTTGGCAAAACTTTGTGCCGGTCGGCACAAAAGTACCGGTCGGCACAATAAAGTGCCGATGGAAACACCAGCCAGCCGGTGGCCTCTAGCCAGTGCCAGTGGTGTGTGGGGATGCCTCACAAAGCATTCCCTGCCCTTCCAAGGCAAAACACAAGTGTTTGGTGCAAAACCAAACACAAAACGGTCGAGTTCGGAAGTCCTGAGGCAAGGCGCGCGAGCCGAGAACTCCGGGAACTCCAAACGAACGCAAACATGGATAATCACCGAGGGTTCAAGCGGTGACGTCCAGGTCTTGAGGACGGTCAAAAATGGGGTGTCTACAAACCCCAAGAAGGAGATAGATGCCCGATTGTACTTTGATTGAATGTATTTTCCAAAATAAGTGACTGGTTTTATAAAAAACATCGATTTAGAAGGCAATTCAGGCTTACTTGGGCCACAAGTAAGCCAAGGGCGTGGGACCTTGCACTTGTGCATGCATGCATGGCACGTGTACCAAGGAAAATACGTGCATGCACATGTTAGTTTTGAGTGCGCATATCTAAACATGGCAGAGCTAGGCATGAAAACTCAATCTTAATGAATTTCAGGTGAGAGGAGGAAGAGAAAACAATGGGGTTGCCCTAGCTTGCCCGTCACGCCTCTCAGTGCCTATATATGCACCCCTCCTTTCAAGGGGTTAACCTTTTGAGAGCTTTTGTGAGGATTTGAGAGTAAAACCATCACCCTTCTTGCCTCTTTTTCTTTAACCCTAAAATTTTTACACCCCAAAGCAACTCTAAACACTAAAAATCATCTAAGGACTCAAAGAACTTGAACAAAACTTGGAACCCTTGCTTAAGGGAGGCTTGCAAACAAGAAAACTAATTTCTTTCCCTTTTCTTGGTTTATTCTTCAGTTTAAGGAAACCAGCAAGTAAACTTCTTTACCTTCTGTATTTTATTACCTATTTTCTTAGTTTATTCTTCAATATTCAAGTATGTTAGGATATTAATCCATCATAACATCATATAGTTTCTAAGTTTTATTAACTTTTTTTTTTCCTGCCTTTCTCTTGCATGCCTTCTTTATATCATTAGAACAACATGCTTTTAGGTTTGTTGTAATCATATAATAAGCATGCATGGCTCGATTTGAAACATCATGTATTTAGTTTATATTTTTGTTTTTCATTTGTCAGTTGTATTTTGTGCATATTCATCATATAATAGCCTCAAGCTGGGCCTATGTTGCATTTTGTATATTGTAGTTGTATGATTAGGACATGTTTATTTTATGCATACATGTAAGACGCATAAGTGGCCATCTGGGTAAGTTCCTCTTCTTCTCCTTAGCATATGTGTGCTTCTTGCATTGTTTTTCAGTAATCCAAGTCCATATGTTTTTCTATGCAAAATTGTTTGTTTTGAATGTTTTTATGAATACTATTTATTTTAGGTCAGGTTTATAGCCATGGATTGATAAAATCCACTTTTTATTAAAAAAATTAGTATCTTTGGAAAATATGGTTCTGTTCCTTTAATTTAAAATAAATGATGTTCATTTTATTCAAATCACATAGTTTTAGGTTAGTTAAGGGTTTTAGGCGTAAAATGAAATTGTATGATAATTAACCACTAAAATCATAAAATAAAAAGTTAGTAGAGGCTAATTTTCGGATCTAGTAAAATGGAATCATTCAATGACCTTCTCCTTTTGCACCTAAGCTCCCGAACCTAAATTTTTTTGATTATGACGGATCAGTCCTTAACTTAGTTTTCATTGTTAAAGGCTTCTTAATTTCCCTTAAAAATTAAGTGGTGACTCCATGTTGGTTAAAGCGAGTTGGCATAACATTTGGTGTGAGAAACGAGCCTTAGACTTGAAAAAGGCACGACGCTGTAGACGTCCCCGAACGTCCCGGGAGGGAATCCCGTTTTGTTCATTTGGGCTCACTACAGTTCAGGACTCAATGTCACGGTCCTGTATCTAATCTCGCAGAGTGCAATACAAGACCGATGAATCATCAAAGAGTCCAAATCCGGCAAATCGTTTTGAAAAACAGATTTTTTAGAAAGAAGTGCCAAACATGGACTGCTTTGCCAGATACAGAGTCGCCACCTAAATATTTATTTTTGGGGAATTTAGGAAACCCTGACTCCTGCTTAAGGCCACGTTTCCGTCATCACCAAAGTTGCCTCGGCTCGGGAACTGGGGTACGATTGGGGAAGGTCATTTCGTGAGCACCCCCGCTCGCCCGATCAAAGATCGGCCTCTACTAACCATGATATCGAGTTTTGAAAACATTATGTGCTCTTATTCCGGTTATTAGCCTAGATTCACTACGTGATGCGCACAACATACAAATATAGACCGGATAGCCTGAATTGGAATAAAACATCTCATGTTTGTTTTTGAAAACGGTTTGCTACTCGTAAGTAGGCTAAAATGTGGATTTGCCACCCTCAGGTGGGCTTAGAAAACATGGTGATTTGCCACTATCTAGTGGGCTTAAAACTCACAGTCAATACATTATTCCAATTCAGATAATCCAACCTTCACCCACAGGCATTCAGGCAGTTATATCATATAAACACATAGCCTCATGGTAAGCATGCTATCATGGCAGTCACTCACACACATGCAAGGATACTAAAGCATAAGCACTTACCGAGTACTCCAAGCCAAAACAGAAGCTATGTTAGAAATCCATGCATGATCCTAACTATGTTGAAATGTCTAATGCAACACAGGCAGGAATGCAACTATAATAGGCTCGGCTATTCTAAAGATGGCATGTGAAATGCTATGACTAACAAGTATTCAACTCGGAATTGAAATACAATGCAGTTAGTATGATGCGCCAAGCCCGGTGCATGCAAGACAGATGAATGGATGCAAACATGCGAGCATAAGTATGCTAATTGAAACATGCCCTAAACTAACCATCATAAGTTGGTAAATAAAAGGGAGAAAGATGTGGGGTTGGAAGACATACATCACACACACGCACACTTATTACACAATTTCCCTCGCTCGGAGGGTCCGAATAAATAATATAGTCCGAATAAATAATTAACTACTCTAGCGAATTAAATATTACAAACCCTAATTATTTAACAAATTAACTAGGAAAGCGAATAAAACAGCATGTAAGCTATAAAATGGACTGCCTCAGCTCTTGTTCCGAATGATGAAAGATGCATGCGTGCTCGGGTCGCTTTGTCGGGAAATTCCTTGCGATGCCCCGATTTGCCTCTGTTTTGCAATTGGTCCTAGAACACTGTATAAAACTTCCGAAGGCTGTTGACTAGTTTTTGCTGCGGGATTCCGATTTGCTGCAACAGAGAGCAAGAAAGAGGCATGGCAAAGTATTTTCAACACATGTGTGCATGACCACTCTCCCCGTCATTGCACAAGCTCTAGGGAGTGTAGACCTCGATCCTCGTACCACCAATCACGCATCTCGATGCATGATGGCCGAGGAGTCGAGTTGCATGACTCAATGTGAAATGAATGCATATATAAGCATAACAAGGCCTAAACTCCATCATGGGTAATCCGGAGTGTCGGCGACTGGGAATTGAGACACGTTTCGTCACTTGGAGTACAAAACCGTCCCTCGTTTCCCGTGTTTGGACTAACCCTACTCCAAACACAAAGCGATAAGATGGCATACACAATGCGACTAACATGCAACCTAGCATACGCAATGCTATGGGCTAAAATGGCATACCCAATGCATGTGACATAACATGACATACACAATGCAATTACGAAGACTATCATACGCACATGAACTAAATGGCATATACAAATGCAAGATGGACTTACAACAATATGAGTGGACCTCAGCCACACTCACATCAGTGGCCATATGATGAAAATGAGACAACCGAAATACATGCAAGCATGCACGAATGCAATGGACCGATCCTAAGGCACAACATGCAACTCTAACTAAGCATGGCAAAGGATGAAATATGGCATACAAGCATACATTTTCCAGCTCTGAAACATGATGTACAATGGTCCCGAATCATGGAAATATGTTACCCAATGCATGCTAGATGGCCCGAATACCGAAACTAGTGAAGTGCGTTACACTAGAGGTACACAAAGCAATGCACGAATGGCAAAACCAACCCCAAACAGACCCTAGGCAGGTCTGAAACAGTGGGAAAATGGCCCAAAATGATGGTTCAAAGTGCATGGAAATGAAGCTCATTCAATGGTCCGAAAACAAGGCATTTATGCACAACTCTCAAGCACACTTAAAGAGGAGAAAACATGAGGATATGGCATTCACATAGGCTCTGAAATATGATGCAAAATGACTCCAAAGCATGAAAACACCTCAGTATATGCATGCAATAGACCTCAAATCTCAAAGCTAGGCAAGTGTATTGAACTACAAGCATACAAAACAAGCATCATTTGACCATGAGACCCAAAAGTAGAGCTAGGGCAGTCCAAAATATGCACAAAATCAGTTTAAAGAAAGGCCAAAAAGTGCTAAAATCAAGGGTCAACAAAGCATGCAAAATAAGCTAGTGAACCATGATTTGCACTACAACTATATGAAGCACATGAGAGCTCACCAAACCAGCCAAAAATAGAAGTATGCCATGCCAAATAATGCCCAAAAACCCACTGAAACTCAGTCAATGCATGCAAGAATGATGTGTCCCTTTGAAAGGCCAATAAGAGGGTTGTTCTACACATGCAAGATAGACATACAAAATGGAAAAACCACCTCTGGAAAGAGGTTATGAGGGCCCTAAAACTCACTAAAAAGGGCCTGAAATTAGTCTAGGAATCATGCAAGTGAAGGCCCCTTTGAAAGGGCTTGAAGAAGATTACTCTACACATGCATAATAGACATCTAATATGGCAAAACCACCTCTGGACAGAGGTCATGCAGGTCACAAAACTCATCAAAAATGGCCTGGAGCATGGCTTTGAAACATTCAAATAGGGGCTCCTTTGGAAGGCCAAGAAAGCTAGTAAAGAGAACAAAGGGTGAGAGGGTTCTCTGATTTTGAGGTTCAAAGACACATGTTAGCCACTGAAAATCCACTGGATTTCAGTGGCTAAAAGGCCAAACCAAGGCCGACACAAATGCTCTAAAGCATAGCTCAAAACATGAGGAAATGAAGCATGCAAGGGGGTAGATGACCCCCAATCGAAAAATGGTCTTAAACAAACATGTTTAGAAGATCAAAAAAAGGCTTTTTTAAGTTTATGACAAAGCCTAAATATGCTTGCAAATAGAGCTAAACTATGAAGCAAAACAATGTCAAAAAGAGGGAAATGGAGTGTTACCCTTGTATCCAAAGGAACCAGCAACTTCTGGACCAAGATAGCAAGTCTTCAACCTCTGAAAATGAGCTCCAAGGTGCTTGGATGGATGATGGAGAGGTTAGGCTAAGAGGTGTAGTGCAATGGTGCAAGAACAAGGGACCTTTGGAGCTAAAATGGAGAGAAATAGAGAGGGAAGTGTATGTATGCCTTAAGCAAAATTCTCAACCCTAGCAATGGAAGAGGGCCCTTCCCTTTATAGAGGAGAAGATCTAAAGCTTCTCAAAGAAGCTTAAAAGCTAGCTTAAACATCCTCCATACACATGTATGGAGGATGCATTCTGAGGCTTCCAGCTAGCACAGCTGGCTTCAACTCATTGTGACAAAAAAGCAGAAGGCTGGCCGACTAGTTCAGGTGGTCGGCCGACCACTCCCCCTGGTCGGCCGACCAGGGGTCAAAAGGTTCAAGCTGAAAAGGTGGTCGGCCTACCCATATTGGTGGTCTCCCAGGTGAATGCAACTCAGTGGTGGTATGGGAGACCAGAAATTATGGCCCAAAAGTGAGGGAGACCAAGGGGTCAAAAGGGTCAAGCAAAAAAAGGTGGTCGGCCTACCAAGATTGGTGGTCTCCCAGGTGAATGCAACTCAGTGGTGGTATGGGAGACCAAAAATTGTGGCCCAAAAGTGAGGGAGACCAGCTCTCTAACAAGAAAATCGGGCGGCGAAGAGAAAGGTGGTCTCCCACCATAGTACCACCTTCATAACAAAGAAACTAGGGTCCATGCCAAAAATGAACCCACACCGATGCAAAACGAAGGTTCGGGGGCCAAAACGCGCAGCCGGGTGCCCCGAAAACAGGCTGTTAGGCACCGGAGGTGGCGTGCGACCACAAAAGTGGTCTCCCGGGCCACAGTGTCCCTCTAGGGAGAGGGAACAAGGTGTGTGCCAAAAACCGGAGCAAACGGAGAAAGTTAAGCGGTCCCGAACCGAGGCGCACGGCCGAGGGCTCTGAAAACCGAAAACTGGTCTCCAAACGGGAATAGTGGCCTACGACCACGAAACATAGCCTACGGCCACTGAGAGATGGTCTTCGAGATCTCTCCCTCCCTTCGGGAAGAGGAAACAGAGAAAACAGGACCTGGTTCGCAAACCGAGATAAAGCACAAAAGAGTCCTGAAGTCCGGAGGCAAGGCTCTCTGCCGAGACTCCGCAACCTCAGAACGAGCACAATATGCATCATCACTGAGCGCTCAATCGGTGACGTATGAGTCTTAAGGTCGGTAAAAAATGGGATGTCTACAGTTGCCCCTCTTTGACAGAACTCGAAAGTCATAAGTGACGGGAGTGAATGTCAAAGTCTAGATACGACCCATTTTTGACAAGGCCGAAGACTTAGACAAACAGGCAAGATAAAAGAGATGCGCCCGCAGGCATGCCCGCAGGCGGGGGCAAAATGCAAAACGATATGCACCAAGTCGAACGTAACTCATGATCATGCAAAGCAGCAAGCTGTAATGAAGCAAATATTCACAATAGATGCAACAGTTTTAAGCAAGAATGCAAAGCAGCAACTACATTTCATGTAGTAAGAATATGGAGAATTATTCAATTCTCGCCACGTCTCACACGGAGAAGATACAATACCTGTGCGGCTCGTCTGGTCGCACCAGCTTCAAATGAACCGTACATACAATATCGTGCCTGCAAAAGAGAGAAACTTAACAAGCACAACATAGTTAGCAACACATGTTCAACACTACATTGAATGCAGACAAACATGGTGCCGATGGGAAAGTGCATCGCAATGCGAGAGGAGCACGCGTGACAACGCAAGTTAAGCATGGAGGTATGACAATACCGGTGAAACGTGCACCACAATGTAAGCGATATTCATAACAATGCGAGTGGCATGCATAACAACGCAAGATAAGTGCGACTTTACAAGCATGTTTAAAGCAAAACATCGAGCAAAGAAATGCGAGCTTTGACGAGGACAACTCAATCGCAACCTCCGGTTTACCTCCCGGAGGGGTCACAACGTATTCAAAAAGGATACACCTCGCTCTCGGCGAGTGACGACGAAACACGCATCGAAAGTTGGAGTTGAAGTTCCCGTGGAGGGATTTCGCGCTGAAAAGTGCACTTTCCTTGTACTTTCTTGAGTGCCGGGGACTCCGATCACCATCAAAATTTGCAGGGAGCTCAAAGAGGCATGGAAGACCACTCAGAAGGGCCACCGACCACCTTAGAGGGCCACCGACCAGGTTTGGTGAGAGGGGGTGGTCGGTCTACCAGAAAAGGTGGTCGGCCGACCACCTAGCCAAAGACAGGGGCAGTTTGGTACTTTCACATTCGGATCTTTAAATGCACTTGGCCAAAACACTTTTCCTCACAACTTCAGGTCCGAAATTAGCTCCTCCTCCTTCCTAGACCATTTTCTCTCTCAGATCTGTGCTCTATACGCGTTTTCCAACGCCCCATACAAAGTTGTTTCGCGAAATCTTTCAGTTTTCTTCACTTTGGACCGATTAAAATTTGATTTCGGAGCTTCTTTCCCCATTTTCACCACTTGCGGTAAGTTTGTCTCAATATATGGAACATTTTCTCGGAAGTTGACTTTTGTTGACTTTTTCATTTCCCAAGAGTTGACTTTTGTTGACTTTTTCCAATTTTGGCTCATTTTGCTCATTTTTGCTCCTTTTTACAGATTTCTTGAAATGGCAGGTCATTTTCCTCAGGGCGGAGGTCCTCCAGGTGCCGGAGGTGAGCCAGACATTATGTCTTTGCCTTTGAGGATTCGGCCATTTGTTCCCGAGAGGTATGACCCTCCGGCGCACATCCTCCCTCGGGCTGTTTTCTACCACTTTACCAACTTTGATGAGCGAGCACCTGTAGATCTATTACTGCGGGAGCCAGAGTCCCACCTCTCTTATCAGGCATGAGAGGTATGTACTTCACTTTTACATTTTCTGCAATGTATTCTGCATTTCCCGCGCATTTCATGCTTTTGCTATGTATTTTTTATCTGCTCTTTCTGAACGCGTTCACACACCATACTGCTGCTTATTCTAGCACACAGCTCACAGCACAGTATTTTGTTAAGTTGACCCGCGACTCAAGCACTCGAATTTCTGAACACACAGCTCACACTTTGATGATGAACACACAACTCACACTTTGATGATGAACACACAGTCCACTATTTTCTGAAATCTGAACACACAGCCCAAACTTGTCGATTATGAACACGCAGCCCACTGTTTTTGAAGTCTGAACACACAACTCAAACACTTGATGTTGAACATATAGCTCGAACTTTGAGATGAACACACAGCCCACTGTTTTGAAATTTGAGAACGCAGCCTAAACTTTGATGTTGAACACACAGCTCACACTTTGATGATGAACACACAGCCCCGACTTTGAGATGAACACACAGCCCACTGTTTTGAAATTTGAGCACGCAGCCTAAACTTTGATGTTGAACACACAGCTCACACTTTGATGATGAACACACAGCCCACTATTTTTGAAGCCTGAACACACAGCTCAAACACTTGACTTTCTGAACACGCAGCCCAAATTTTGAGGCGAACACATAGCACACTGGTTGCGAGTTGAACACGCAGCCCAAATACTTGATGTTGAACACACAGCTCGAACTTTGAGATGAACACACAGCCTATATACTTGATGTTGAACACGCAACTCACACACTTCATTTGCACGTAGCTCATACTGAACACGCAATCCACAGCATTGTGTCTGATTTGATTTGCACACAGCTCGAATACTTTATTTTGAAACTGAATACATGTGTTTATTCTGAATGCAGGTATCTTCCCATGTTACACGAGGATATGGATCGATCATTGCCAATGAGTGGTACGCGGAGCTCCCCAAGGCCGTTCACGATCTGGTTGACCAGGCAGGGTTTGGACTCTTCTGCACGGGGATATCACGTTATCCAGCGAGCAGGACCCTGATGGGCGCCCTTGTAGAGAGATGGTGGGACACCACTAACTCTTTCCATTTCTCAGCTACCGGGGACATGACTATGACCCCGTTCAATTTTGCCGTGCTGACAGGCCTTGACATGGGAGGCTGGCCGATCCCCTACGATGAGGACATGGGCGAGTGGGAGGCTGCTTGGATCTATCTGTTGGGAGCTCGCCCACCAGTTGACAGATCTTTGGGCAGAGTCCGGTACACTTGGTTTTCCATACATTTCAGGGAGACTGTGCCAGAGACTCCCGAGGAGATAGAGGAGTATACTCAAGGTTTTTTGATGTTCCTCCTCGGGACCACTCTGTTCTCCAATAGGGGGAACACCGTTGGACTTTATCTGCTGAGTGCTCTGGTGGACCTCTCACAGGTCAGCCAGTATGACTGGGGTGGCGCCGGCTTAGCTACCCTCTATTGCTACATGAGTGCGACCTCCCGCGGACGGGGGAACATAGTTGCCGGCTATTGGAGAGCCTGGGAGGTACTTTCTGCCCTCTTGATTTACATTTTTGCTTTTCATTATCTGTGCATTGCACACACGGCACACTTTACATTCTGTACTTTGCATTCTGCTCTCGGCATTTTGCATTCTCTGTACATTCTGCACTCAGCATTCTGTATTCTGATGGCTATTGCCCTGTTTTCCACAGCTATGGGTTTTTGCGTATTTTTTAACACTAGCCCCGGAGCTTGAGGTGGAGGTGCCTCTTATGATTCCTTACTCGCTCGTATTTGAGGGCCACTATCAGCCGAGAGCTCGGGAGACTCTGCCCTACCTGTGGCAGTTTTTTGACACAGTGCGGACGACCGAGGTAATTCAGAACTCTCAGTTCTCCATGTTTTCATCTTTGATTCATCTTGCACATTTACGATTTCTAATCAGCTTATGCATTGGTTATCCGTAGATCACATGGCAGCCTTGGGCGCCCTTGGGTGGAGACACCCGATTTCAGTTTGCTGGGGGATGGGTCGCTTCTCGGTATAGGATCCTATTTGAGGGGCCAGCTGGTAGGGCCTGGTTTCTGGGGGACCGCTTTATGCGCCAGACTATGGGCTTCCTTGAGCAGAGTGTCCCCGCAGCACCTCCGGACGATACGCGATCCACTGAGAGGCTCACTCCCCAGGAGGTCGACAGCGCCATGTTGGGTACCGACGTATTTCTACATTTGGAGGAGGGGGAGTACGTGACTTACCATCATACATACTTGATGCCTCCATTGACAGGTATCCACACTCCTAGGAGGAGGTCTGCTGACATGCCATCATCGAGTCGGGCTCGGGCTACAAGTGTTCCTTCGACCAGTAGAGCCGGCACATCGAGAGATGGGGCTGGACTGGTCCCCCGATTCCCCGACTTATCATCACGCCGGATGGCCAGATATTCCGACTGAGTTGACAGGATGGCGATACGGGATTCTTCCTACCCGATTTCGATAGAGCCTCCTATGCCTAGTCACCCATACGTCAGAGACCCTGACTCGCCACCGGTATGCTTTACAGTTTTGATTTATCACTCTGGTATTTGGACATTTATTCATTCACTGATAACTTGCACTTGCATCTGCAGCCTCCCATCGAGTATACTGAGGGGTTGCTCGGGTTGGTGACCTCACTCGAGGGCATGGTCATGCGGAGAGAGACGTAGTTGTCCATCATTGGTGTCCCGGTACTCTTTTGTTTTCTTACATTTATCATACTTCTGATGACATGCTGAACTTGAACATTTCACTGCATTGATTGACTGTATGTGTAGAGCACATCTGACACACACCACACTCATGTATCTGTATCTGCATACACCCTCTCTATGTAGTTTTCTTGCATCTGCATCTGATATACATATTGGCTAATGTACTCAAATTGTCCTCTTCCTTTTCAGATGCCTCCGCTACATACTGGGCCACAGGCCGGGCCATCTAGGCCTTCTCGGGGAGCTGGGAGAGGGGACTCGTCTCACAGACGAGGCAGGCGCAGAGCACCTGTCATGGAGGAGGAGTCCAGCGAGGAGGAGGAGTCTGCGCATCCTCAGTCAGAGACATCTGCAGGCAGAGAGGATGACTCTGAGTCCGGTTCTGAGAGCGGAGTGATGCCGAGGAGGGTTCCGAGGACAGCAGCTCTGATTCAGATGGTGGTGCTGGTGGAGATGGTGCAGGGACTTCTCAGCCGAAGAGGACGAAGAGGGCCTCTTATTCTTGTACTTGAGAGCATTGATGCAGATGTTCCTACTTTATTTGCCTTTTTTACTAGTAGTTGTAGCACATTGTACATTCTTAGGCAGTTTTATTTTCTGTAAAACTTGTACCCTTGTTGTAAAATGTTGTAACAAAGGAAGCATGATGAGAATGAAACAGCTTTTGTTCAAAAAGTGTTGTATTTTATGTTCTTGGCATCACATCGTATCATTTTGCACAAAAATGAGATTAAATGAAAATTGAGCATCGAAAATTTGCCAAGTCAGGTAGTGAAACGGCACAACAAACAAAACAACTTATCTTACTAAGAAACAACGAGACCTTAGCAAGCTTACAACTCGATAAGCAAATCCCGGAAATGTTGATAAATAAAAACAACAATTTCAACGGACAAAACTCGACAACTCGATAAAACTTAACAACTTGATAAACTTAACAACTCAACTTTATAAGCAAAGCTTAACAACAACTCGATAAACAAAACTCAACAACAACTCGATAATCAAAACTCAACAACAACTCAATAAACAAAACTCAACAACAACTCGATAAACAGATGTATCTCGGACGATCGGAGTGACGGAACGCATCCGAAACAAAGGAAAACTCGCACCTTCAACACTCCGAATGCATGGAAATGCTAGGAACTTTCTTCTAGAGACTAGGATAAGACCAAAGCCCTGTTTCTCTCTATGGCCGACCACCTAAGGAAGCTGGCCGACCAGCTTTTTCCATTGGAGACCAAGGGGTGGTCGGCCTACCAGAAAAGGTGGTCGGCCGACCACCTGGTTTGGCAACCACCAGTTTTTTCGACACGTGTCCCCCGAACAGTGCCTTATCCTCTTTAAAAGTCCCAGCCTCCTGGTTCATTCATTTCATCTCAGTTTTACATCAAAATGGAGGCGTTCCTCATCCAAAATCTCACAGCTTGGATTGCTTCTCTGGATGGCTCGGAAAAGTTGAACTTCCGGGGCTTCGGCTTGAATGCAGTATTTACGCTGGGCCATACTCCGCTGCATCTTCCCTTCCTCCTTTCCACGACAAGGTTTTGGAATCCGGTAACACACGTCTTTAGCTTTAGCGGGCAAGAGATGTGTCCTACTTTTGAGGATTTCCAAGCTTTGATGGAGTCCGAGCGTAATGAAGAAATCTTGCCTCAACTCCGATTTGGTCATGTCCAAGCCTTAGGACGAATGTGCGGCCTCACTTTGCATGACGCTCGATTATTGATTCACGATAGGGACTGGACATCCCAAGCTTGGTTTGCTGGTTTTCTGATGCTGGTAACCGCGGCGACCATCATTGGCAGGGCTATCGGCGACACGCGCTTTGCCTATGCTTGCTATCTCATTTCTTGCTTGCCCCAAGCTTCGATGGATTCAGTGTGCAGTTGATCGAGGTTGCCCAAGGTTTGAAGGAGGGCAAGAGCTGCATCGCCATGACATTGGCTGAGACATTGATGGGCTTAGACGCTTTCATCGCCGGGAGACGGCTAGGTTTACGGGGAGCCCACTACTATTGCAGGTAATGTTTCCCACCCTATCTCATATGTATTGCTCACATCACTCGGCCCTCAGGCTCGATTTTTCTCACAAAACCCTTTTCTTACTTTTCTCTCATTGTACATCTCTCTATTCTTTATTCTCTCATTTTTCATCCCTCCCCAGGTGTGGTTGATGGACAAGTTACAGATTGTGGAGTCTTGCCCAGCATACTTAGCTCACGGCTACTTTTTTCGACAACGCCTGGTCGATGCCCTGGATGAGGGGTGGTGGTACAACTGGATGTGCAGTTTGTCTACAAACTGCATTGCTTGGCGCTGCCCTTGGCTCAATCTGCCGGCAATGAGTTACAACATGACCCGTCAACCTGGGATTCAATTGATTGGCATGACACACTATGTCTTTTATTTTCTGTTCCAGTTCCGGCGCCAGTTCGGACATGATCAGACTTGCCCACCAGAGGGGATAGAGTACCCCTGCATTCCCAGCCCGAGGCGCACAGCTTGCCCGATATGCCACAACATGGAGGACTAGAGAGCTCCTGGCCCCCGCTCCCACTTTCAGTTGCACTTTGTCTGATGAGTGCTTGGATTGGCTCAAATGAACACAGAAGGGCCCACTTTGGCATCAGAGGCTTCGACCAGCTCTAGGAGGGGCGCAGGAACACCTGACTTATCTATGCCCCGGATTTATTGCTTTATTAGTACTTTCAAGTTTTCTTTATGAATGTAATAAAAAGCAACTTCAATTTGTATGCAAGAGCAGGAGAACTCTGTATTGAAATCAATGAAATTGAAGGTTGTAGGTACAGAAAATTTTCCGCTTTGGTCAAAAAATGGTCTAAGTTGTAAAAAGATTAATTTTGAACAAAGTCAACTTTTATTAAAACTTTTCAAAACCATTTTCGATATGGATCAGAACTGGACACGCCTGAAATCTGTCACTGAGATGCACAACCTCGGATCCTAGCAACTGGAAAGTTGCCCTAGTCGAATAGTACCGCGGCACTGCACAACACGAAAAGTTGCCCCTAGTTTGAAAAGCACTGCACCGGAGATCATAACCGAACTCTTGAATGCTGAATAGACAAAGATGGCCGAGATGATCAAATGGACAAAGTTGATCGGGGAAAAGTTTGTGGCTGAACTTCAGGATGAAGTTGCCTACGTATCCCAAAGATGGGAATCAAGCCTTACGTAGTTCAGGCTCAGGTTCACTCGAGTATTTTCACTCTTCCTCTACGCTCTAACTTTTGTCAAGGCTGCCCTTTGCGGGTTTTCAACCTTGCGAGCTCAGTTTTCATCATTTCAAATTTTTTGTGCTCTAACTCTTGCCTAGGTCGCCCTTTCGGGTTTTCGGCGTAGCGAGCCTCTCAAGGTAATATTTCTTCAACTTGTCCATGTTGATCGGCTTGAGAACTCTAGGCCATCTAGGTCCATCAGAACGACAGCTCCACCAGACCAAATAGATTTAATGATGTAGGACCAGTCCAATTGGGTCTGAACTTGCCCCTAGGGTCGTGGATGGGAGCTCGGTTTCTTTGAGCACCAAATCTCCTTCCTTTAGATTCCTGGACTTAACTTTCTTGTTGAAAGCCCTGGCAATTCTGCGCTGATAACCTTGAACATGGTACAGTGCTTTCAGTCTGCGCTCGTCAAAGAGCATGAGTTCTTCAAATCTGCTCTGTTGCCAATCTGCTTCGGCTATCTGACACTTAGCCAGCACTCTCAAAGATGGAACTTCAATCTCGATAGGTAGAACGACCTCCATCCCATAAACTAATGAATACGGAGTCGCCCCAGTAGACATTCTAATTGAAGTCCGGTAGCCCCACAGAGCAAGTGCAGCTTATCTGGCCAGTCCCGGTAGGTTTCCACCATCTTCTGCAAAATGTGTTTGATATTCTTGTTGGCAGCCTCAACCGCTCCGTTGGTCTGCGGCCGATAGGTGGATGACTTATGAAAAGCCACATTGTATTTTTCCAACAAGTCAATCACTTCCTTCTTGAAGTGGGAACCGTTATCTGAAATGATCTCATTCGGGACCCCATAGCAACAGATGATGTTGTTTCTGATGAATTTCACAACGTGTGAAGCCTTCAACACCGCGTAAGATTGGGCCTCAACCCACTTTGTGAAATAATCTATCGCGACTAGGATGAACTCATGCCCATTCGATCCCTTCGGAGTGACAGCCCCGATCACATCGATTCCCCAAACTGAAAATGACCATGGCGAAGTCATATTGTACAACTTCGACGGCGGAATGTTCATGCGGTTTGCATGGATCTGACACTTGTGGCATCGCTGAACAAAGCCGATACAATCCTCCTCCATGGTGGAACAATAATAACCTTGTCTGAGGATCTTCCGTGCTAGCATTATCCCGTTCATATGCGCACCGCACATTCCCCTCTATGGATGGCCTCCATCAGGCATTTTGATTCTTCAGCTTCAATGCACAGCTTATGCATTCCCAGATGACCTCTCTATACAATTTACCTCCGCAGATGATGAACTGAACGCCATTCTTCTGATTGCCCTTTTATCCTTGGCATTTGCCCCTGGTGGATACTTCTTTTCCAAGAAATTCCAAATATCGTAATACCAGGGTTCTCATCTTGAGCCTCATCTATAGCAGCAATCGACTCGTAAGCGGCACAAATTTCTGGTCATAATGACTGGACGCATCTGGACTCCAAACGGGATGTCTATCACGGAAGATAGAGTTGCTAGTGAATCTAACCTGTTGTTCTCTTCTTAACAGATGAGCAAAGTTTAACTTCTCAAACGACGAGGAATTAACAAGTCCAAGGTCTGGTGATACTTAATCATCTTTCCTTCTTTGACTTTTCAATCTCCTTTCGCTTGAGATACAACAAGGTTCGAGTCCCCGATGACGTCCAACCTTTTTGCCCCTAGTTCCAGGGCTGCTTCTAAACCAGCAATGCATG
>JAPPVO010003182.1:0-18959 GCA_030407325.1 Camellia japonica
CTGCTTATCTCGGATTCCGATATCTTCGGAGATAACCTCGGCCATGCCGAGATCACTCGGTGTTACGACCAGGACACGTGGCATCTCGGCTGATACATCGACGTCACCTTGCCACGTGTTGGTACTCAAAAATATATCCCCACACCACCCACGTTGCAAAGAGCAGATGAAACATAAAATCTTCACCGTGAAGGCCTACAAAACACAGGAACATAAGAGTCTGAGGCAAACACATTCAATGACAGCTCAAGTAGTCTTTTATTCTACAAATTCAAAACTGCTGTGTAAAAACTAAGAGCCAGCTACATAAGGTAGAGTGCACTTAAAAGAGAAAAATGTCATTGTGTTAATGATTTAGATAGACTGTGAAATAGGATCAGCTTGACTCAAATTGGAAACTTTAGGATTAAATTGATAAAATTGAACTTGGAGGACCTAGTAGCATGAAATGCATATATTAAAGACCCCACGTGCAGTTAGTTTGTCCAAAATTTTTTGATTCTGAAAAAAATTTACAAAAAAAAAAAAAAAAAATTCTGTGGTTTGATAGTTTTTTTAACTTTCTCAACATTGCCAATTTGGCGTTGGGGATTGCTGAAATTGTAAATAAGGCTTCTAAAATGGAAGGTTAATATACTCGTTAACCTCCATAGAGGGTTAAAATCAAAATATGGACATGGGACACAATTTTTAAAAAAATCAGAAAATGCACATGGTGGGGATACAGCTTATATACTAGTAACACTTTATCGACATTGTCTATGTTTTCTCTGCATTCCAAAATTACTATTATCCTACATTTTTTAAAAATTTCTGTGCTAGTGTGTCTATGTCGGTGTCCATGCTTCTTAAGTCTTTCTATTGATGACAGGTAGAAATTTGAGGTGGAGGATAGGGAAACGTTGATTTTGCTTAGCTCCTTGAAAGATAGAACATCCGATGTTGGTCTCATGGATGATGAAGTGATTGAGACTAGAGAGGTTACCACTTTTCCTGTTCCAATCCTCCATGGCTACCAAGCTCCTGCTCTTTTTGCATTTGCAGGCCTGACCTAGGGAAGTTCTCTACTCAGAATTCTAGCATGGAAGTCTTAACAGAAGAGGGCACTTTTAGGATGTGTTTGGATCTTGGATTTGAGTAGAGATTTGAGGAGGGAAAAAAGAAAGGAAGGGAAAAGTGATGAAAATAAAAGCTATGGTGTGTGACAATGGGAAGGGAATGGAAGGATTTGAGTAGAAATTTTTTTTTATCAATTTTCCCTTCTCAATTCCGTTCCCTCCACAAAATCCTACTCAAATCCAAGATCCAACACATGGCCATAGAGAGCAGCAGTCAAGGCATAGAATAACTTCTCTTGACCAACAGACACACCACAAAGGCTATGGTGTGTGACAATGAGTTTGTAATCTAAGGTTGATGCTCTGGTTCATGGAGGGTTAAAATTTAGGGTAAAGAATAAGGGGAAGTTAAATCTTGGTCACTTGGGAGTTTCTGAGGCTGGTCCCTTCAATGAAATGGGTTGAAATTTGGCAAGCAAAAAATCTAGCCTTGGCCCTCTAGAGCGAGGAAAGTTCTTGCTTTCTTCGCATTTGAAGTCGTGGTCTAAGGAAGATCTTCATGATTTAGAATTCTTAACATAAAAATCTTTGGATAAAAGAGTGATGAGAAAAGCTAATTGGCAAGTAGCATGGTTCAGACAAGCAGTATTGGCCACTGAAAATCAAATATGAAGCAAAATGGGCCTTAAATGACTGAGCTAAAGTACTAGACTTCACCTTTGTTGTCCATATTTGCACATCATCAAACAACAATATGGCAGTTAATTGCCAAGATGCAATCCATACAAGTATCCCAATCAATTTTCACAACTAAATTTCCCCAAGTATTTTCTTTAACAACAAATCAACAAATAAAAGCATGTGTATAATAATTTATAGTCAAGGACAAGCTCATTGGCACACTCACCACTTTGCCCAGATGTTGCCGCAGGAAGTGCAGAATTTTGACAGCTACAGTTCCAAAAACAATTCAGATACAAATCAGTAAGAGCATGACAGAAGATTGCAGCTATTACTTCAATTGTCGAGGGCAAAGAGATTTCGATGATCTAGATGAATAGAAGTACAGGACTACATACTTTTATTGCATAATGAAGGTATTTGAAAACTAGAAGGCCAAGGAGCTGGAATGTTGTCATTCAAATCGCACATGAAGGTGACTCCTGAAAATGTGTCGAATATTACATCTGATGGCAAACTCGGCAAAAGGCATCCATACTCTATTCCAAAAAAATAGACAGAGCAAGGCAAGTTACAAATGATACTTAACAAAATAAAAATAAAAATTTACAGACGAGTGTAATAAAGAAGGAATATGAAGATGCCAAGCAGAGCTCCACCCCCTCCTTCACCCCAAAAATGAATTTATTTCATTTTTCCAAATCGTTTTGGTTTGTAGCTTTAAAGGAGAAGGAACAGCGTGATGAAAGAGATGGCTTGATTATTTCCATTACTTTCTTTATCTAGAAAAAGTGCAGAGGAGTGAAGAGATTGGTAAGGATGGGGCTCGCCAAATTTTTTTTTTTTAGTACTTCTACCTTACTAATGTACCTTATTGTAATACTAGTGAAATTGCAAGTGTTAGGACTATAGGACACCAGAAATCAATTCCACACAATAACACAAGAATATTTACGTGGTTCGGCAATTGTCTACGTCCACGGAGAGCGATATATTATCCGGAGAAAGATTACAGTACTCACTCACATACACTCTCACTCTTGGTGTTCTCTCTGTGTTTGCTGCTAATTTTCTCTCCTCTCAGCCTCTCCATTTATACACCAAAATAGAAGAAGCTAGAGAGCACAGCTGGCTCAACACATGGCCAGCTGTGTACTTGCCTTTCGGTTCCTTTACTAAAGGTGGTCGTTCACCTTTCAAGCTGGTATAACACTTCACATGGGAGATCATTCTTATGAGCTGGAGCTAACAATTCTCCCCCTCCACGCCCATAAGGATAACTGACTTCTCACTTGAAGTCCATCCTGATCAGTTTCTTGCAAACTTCCAGTTTGTCTCTGGTGACACCCTTGGCCATCATGTCAGAAGGATTCTTGTCTGTGTGAATCTTCACTAGCTTCATCAGTTGCTTTTCCATCACTTCTCGTATCCAATGATATCAGACATCAATGTGTTTTGTACGTGAATGGTACATAGAATTCTTGCTCAAATCAATTGCACTTTGATTATCACAATGTACCTTGTATTCTTCTTGCTGTAGACCCAATTCTTGGATAAACCGCTTTAACCACAACATTTCCTTTCCAGCATCTGCGGCAGTAATGTACTCTGCCTCTGTTGTAGATAAAGCAACACACTTTTGTAGTTTGGACTGCCATAAAACAACTCTCCCTGCAAAGGTGAACAGAAATCCTGATGTAGACTTTCTACCATCAAGATCACCTGCCATATCGGCATCTGTAAAACCCTCCAAAATTGGTTTAGCTCCCCCAAAACATAAACACATCTTTGAAGTTCTCTTCAAGTACCAAAGAATCCATTTGACGACCTCCCAATGCTCATTTCCTGGATTGGCGAGGAATCTGCTCACAACACCAACTGCGTGAGCTATATCTGGCCGGGTACACACCATTGCATACATCAAACTTCCTACTGCGGAAGAATAAGGGATTGCTTCCATTTCTTTCCTTTCAGAGCTGGTCGTGGGACACGAACGCTTTGTCACATTGAAATGGTTCACCAATGGTGTGTTGACTGGCTTGGCATCTTTCATGTTAAACCTTTCAATCACCCGTTCAACATATTTCTCCTGTGACAACCATATCTTCTTGGCTTTCCTGTCATGAACAATCTTCATGCCCTAAATTTGTTGTGCTGGGCCTAAATTCTTTATGTCAAAATACTGCGACAAGTCCTTTTTCAACTTGTTGAACATAGTAGTATCCTGTCCGATGATCAGCATATCATCGATATACAACAGTAGGATAATGAAGTTTCCATCTGAAAACTTTCAAAAATATACACACTGGTCTGCCACCGTTCTTGTGTACTCGTGATCCACCATAAATGAATCAAACTTCTTGTACCATTGTCTCGACGCCTGTTTCAGGCCGTAGAGACTTTTCTTCAGTTTGCAGACTAGTTTCTGTTTTCCTTTAACTTCAAATCCTTCTGGTTGCTCCATGTAGATCTCTTCCTCCAACTCACCATGGAGAAAGGCAGTCTTGACATCCATTTGTTCTACTTCCAGATTCAAGCGAGCTGCTAATCCCAGAGCTACTCGAATAGAAGTCATCTTCACAACTGGGGAGAAGATCTCATCAAAATCAATTCCTTTCTTCTGCCCAAAGCCTTTGACCACCAAACGAGCTTTATGCTGCAATAGTTTACTGTTTCCATCTTTCTTCAACTTATACACCCATTTGTTCTTCAAGGCTCTCCTGTCTCTTGGAAGTGGAACAAGCTCATAAGTGTGGTTCTTCTGCAAAGAACTCATCTCCTCCTTCATGGCTTGCATCCAATAGTCTTTCTCTGTATGACTCTTGGCTTCCGAAAAACTCTCGGGCTCCCCCTCATCAGTAATCAGAATATACTGAGAAGCGGGATATTTGGTTGATGGCACGACAGCTCTTCCAAATCTTCGCAACTGAGGCTCAGTTGCCTCTATTTGAGGAGGTTGCTCCCCCTGCTCAACACCCTCTTTATCCAGGTCTTCATCTCTTTCCTCCTGATCCTCAATTTCTGGCATAGGATCCTGCAACTTTGGCACTTCTTGTAGCATATCATCACATCTAGCATTTTGTGATGGCTCGGGAGATGGAAACTAGTCTGGAGTGATGACATCTCTAGACTTTGCAGATTTCTCACAATCTGCTACTGTCTGGTCTTCTTGGAATACAACATCTCTGCTTCTGAACATCTTCTTGTTCACTAGGTCCCACACCTTGTACCCAAATGCTGCATCTGAATAGCTCACAAATATGCATGAAGTGGATTTGTCATCAAGCTTTTGTCTATTTTCCTTGGAGATGTGTGCAAAGGCTTTACACCTCGAAGACTCTCAAGTGAGAATATGATACCTTTCTTCTGGACCAGACTTCCTCAGGTATCGCAAAATTCAACGGGACTAAAGGCGACCTGTTGATGAGATAATAGGCTGTACGGGCGGCTTTAGCCCAGAATGACTTTGGCAACTTTGCCATTTTGAGCATACATCTGACTCTTTCCATAATAGTGCGGTTCATCCTTTCTGCCACACCATTGTGTTGTGGGGTGCCGGGAACTATTGTCTCGTGCGGATACCTCTGCTGGCACAATATGCTGCAAAAGCATTGGAAGTGTACTCGCCTCCATTGTCTGTGCGAAGACACTTCAACTTCTTTCCAGTCTCTCTTTCTATCATTGCATGGAACTCCTGAAAGTGCTGAAATACTTCATCCTTTGTCTTCAGGAAATACACCCACAACTTCCTTGACGCATCATCAATGAAAGTCAGAAAATACTTGTGGCCGCCATGTGACTCCACTTCGATTGGGCCACAAACATCCGAGTATACCATATTGAGCACTTCTGTTTTCCTTTTGCTCGTTGAACTGAATGACACTTGATGTTGCTTGCCATAAAGGCAATGATCACACGGCTTCAAAGCACTCCCTTTGGATAAGGGTATTCTGGATTGCTTTGCCAATAGATGCAATCCCTTCTCACTCACGTGAGCCAGTCTTCTGTGCCATAAGTCTGGTGACTCCTTGTCTTCTACTGCATTAAGACTTTCCAGACAGATCTTCGTTTGAGTCTTATACAGTGTTGAAGACATCTCTCCTTTAGCGATTGTCAAAGCTCCTCCTGTCAGCTTCCAACGGCCATTTCCGAATGTACTTGTATAGCCCTGTCGGTCTAGGGCGCTTTCGGAGATAAGATTGATGCACAAATCTGGAACATGGCTCACATCTTTGAGGAACCAGCTTGTTCCTGACATTAGTTTGAATACTAATGTCTCAAATACCCATAATCTTCGAATAGCTAGAATTCCCCATTCGAACAGTGCCAAAATCTCCAGCGTTGTACGAGCTGAAGAGTTCTCTGTGGGAA
This sequence comes from Camellia japonica, assembly GCA_030407325.1. Classification (NCBI taxonomy): domain Eukaryota; kingdom Viridiplantae; phylum Streptophyta; class Magnoliopsida; order Ericales; family Theaceae; genus Camellia; species Camellia japonica. The sequence continues at coordinate 6,111 of JAPPVO010003182.1, forward strand.
GTGGCGTGATAGGATGCAGCTGTGTCTATCACCTATTCTGTGCAGCTGTGGTCAACCACGTGAAAGCAATCTTCCTCTTCACCAATTGCAAGAAGTATTTCATCAGTTGTTGTGGCTGTCGTGTTCTCATCTCCTTTTGACTTACTGCTTTGGCCTTTCTCTTTCCGACTTGGGCAATTTCTCTTTATGTGACCCTCCTGGCCACAGTGAAAGCAAGTGAAGCTGGAGTTACCTCGACCTTTGTTGTCTCTGGATTTACTCTTGTTGTTCCAGCTGCCTCTACTCTTGCTTCTTCCTTTACCTCTTCCTTTACCTCTGTCTCTGCCTCTATCTTCTGTGACAAGAGTATGGGACTGATTACCTCCCATGTCTTTCCTTCTTGTTTCTTCATAGTACATGGTGTCTGTGACCATACTCATGGTCAGTTTCCTTTTTGGTGCAAAGCTGCTGAGAGAAACCACCAATGTCTCCAGCTGTCCGTTAAAGAATTGAGCAGTAGTACGGCTTGCATTTCATCGTCCAAGCGTATCTTGACGGTTGTAAGCTGATTCACCAGATTTTTGAATTCACTGGTATGCTTGGCAATAGACACATCATTCTTCAACTTTAGATTTACTAGCCTTCTCATCACCAAGGCTTTGTTTCGGGCAATTTTTGACTGGTACATGTTGTTTAACATTGTCCAAAGAGCATAGGCATCTGTCTTTTCGGCAACATGTTGGAACACACCGTGGTCTATCCATTGTCTAATACAACCGATAGTCTTGCGGTTTATCTTTATCCAGTCATCATCTTTCACTCCTTCAGGTTTAACCCTCTTTATAAAAATAGGGTCAAACAAGTCTTTTAAAAACAGGATGTTTTCCATTTGTGACTTCCAAATTGCATAATTGGAAGGAGTTAACTTGAACATAGATTCTGAAGTTGATGTGGAATCCTCCATCATATTCTTTCCTTTTACAGAAAACTCCGAATGAAAAATTTGACCATACGGATATGTCCGGAATACTCCAAATAGTCGAAAACCACTATTGGATCGTCAAAAATGGACTCAGTATGGCTCAGATCAGTCCAAAACAGTTTGGACAGTTTAGATCTGCAAGTGTACCTTAGCCGCGCAGCAGCGGATCACTCTCTGCCTCTGGGTTGATTGGTCAACAGGTTTGATGATGTGGGCAGCAACGTGGCAATGATTTGCTGACTTGGTAGCCACATGTCAGTGACATGGCGCTTACGTGTCAGACACGCGGTAGTGATCTGTCGATGACGTGTCAGACACGTGTGAGAGACGTGGCGATGACGTGTGAGAGACGTGGCGATGACCTGGCAGACACGTGGCCGATGATGTGGTGTCTAACGTCACACACACGTGCAACACACTCGTTTTCCTCCTTGAGTAGCGCGTGTGGCGCGTGGTAGAGAGTGAGATCACGCGCTGGCTTCTCTTCACGACGCGTGGGGCACGTGCAGAGAGTGGGATTCACGCGCAGGCTTTGGGAGGCGCGTGAGAGCGTGTTCAGGCTCTTCTTGGGCTATTCTTTGCAGTTATGGACTCCTCTCTTGGAGTCCTTGCTTCTGGTATGCTCAAAACCTAATTTTGAGCAACTTGATTTCTGGGCAGTTTCAAAAAACACACTGTTTTTATTCCGAAACACAACTGATTCGGTTCTGATACCACTTGTTAGGACTATAGGACACCATAAATCAATTCCACACAATAACACAAGAATATTTACGTGGTTCGGCAATTGTCTATGCCTACGGAGAGCGATATATTATCCGGAGAAAGATTACAGTACTCACTCACATATACTCTCACTCTTGGTGTTCTCTCTGTGTTTGCTGCTAATTTTCTCTCCTCTCAGCCTCTCCATTTATACACCAAAATGGAGGAAGCTAGAGAGCACAGCTGGCTCAACACATGACCAGCTGTGTACTTGCCTTTCGGTTCCTTTACTTTTGTTCCTTTACTAAAGGTGGTCGTTCACCTTTCAAGCTGGCATAACACTTCACATGGGAGATCATTCTTATGAGCTGGAGCTAACAGCAAGTGCTTGAAGGCACTTCATTATTCGGGAAACACACTAATTGATAAATTTATTCAATCTTAACCCTCAACCTGGTTCAAAAATAAATCTTAGCCCTCAACTACGCGACATAGGACATTTTTCAGAAACTGATTTGTTTTATTGTATATATATATATATATGAAGAAAAGACACTTGGGCATCCCATTATTAATAAGTTAAACATTAGCTCTAAGGAGTTAAACATGATCCACAAATACAAAACACAAGAAAGAAAAACAAACTTTTTAAAAGTAACTAAGTTGTTCACAAAATCAGCAGTTACATACAAGTTCCAAAAAGGACAATTCAAGGGAAATCAAACTCATTAATGCAAAAGAGTTATTGAGGCAAAATGTAATTGTGGACGCACCCTCGGGCTCTATGCTCTTCCACAGTTCGGACTCGATTTGTCACGGTTCTTAATCTGAACCAAAGAGTCCAAATCCGGCAAATCGTTTTGAGAAAACAGATTTTTAGAAAAGAAGTGCCTAACATGGACTGCTTTGCCAGATACAGAGTTGCCACCTAAATATTTTTTAATGGAGGAATTTAGGAAACCCTGACTCGTTTGCCTAAGGCCACGTGTCCGTCATTACCAAAGTTGCCTCGGCTCGGGAACTTGGGTACGATTGGGGAAGGTCAGCTATGAGCACCCCCTCTCGCCGATCCGAAGATCGGCCTCTACTAATCATGATATCCGATTTTGAAAACGTTATGTGTTCTTATTCCGGTTAATTAGCTAGAATTACTATGTGATGCGCACAACACAAAAGTATAGACTAGATCGCCTAATTTAGAACAAAGCATCGCATATCCGTTTGTTTGGAAAACGTTTGAAATTTGCTACTCGCAAGTAGGCTAAAACACGGATTTCAACGAGTCGTTCCAACTCAAACAATCCAACCTTCACCCACAGGCATTCAGGCAGTTTTATATCATATAAGCATCTAGCCACATGGTAAGCATGCTGTCATGTTAACATTCACACTCATGCGAGATGCTAAAGCATAAATACTTACATCGTACTCCGAGCCAAAACAAAGAACATGTTAGCAATCATGCATGATCTAAGTCCATGTTAAGTGGTTAATGCAACACATACAGAATGTCGCTAGAATAGGCTCGGCTAATCCTAGGATGGCATGTGAAATGCACAGATAGCATGTATTCAAGTTAGATTTGAAATACTATGCAGTTAGCATGATGTACCGAGCCCGGTGCATGCAATATTGATAATGATGCACGCATGCATAGCATAAGGATGCTAAATTAAACATGACCTAATACTAACCATTAAAAGCAGGTAAGTAAAAGGGAGAAAAAGTGGGGGTTGGAAGACATGCACACACGCACCCACACTTATTACAAATTTGCCCTCGCTCGGAGGGACCAAAAGAATAATACAATTAATTAACCTACAAGCTAATTAATTATTACAGACCATTGAACTAGTTAAGAAAATTAACTAATCTAATAAAACAGTAAACATCCTCGGGAAGAGGGCCCAATGCAATACGTGTTCAGCTCCGCTCGGAAGTTCACTGCCATGCACAAGTTGCCTCTGTTTTCCCTGCTCTGCTCTTCTGAAAATTTCACAAACCCCAAGGTTGCTTCTCTGAGTGCTGTGGAACACCACCGGCTAAGAGGAATGGCCACCGGCCATGGAGAATGCTCATCGGCCACAAATTAAGATATCGTCCACTTATGGATGGTCGGTCAGTACTGGAGATGGCCGGCCAGCCAAAGCTTCCTGCAGAATCCTGTTTTGACAGCAGCAGAGGGCAAAACAAGGCATGGCAATGCATTTCAAGCAAATGTGTGCACCAACACATCCCTTATCATGTTTATGATTCAAAGGGACATGGTCCTTGATTCTCGGACCACCAATCGCGCATTTCAATGCGTGATGGCCCAAGAAACCAAGTATGCATTTTGATATGGAATGCAATGCACATAATCAAACAAAGGGGCTCAACCTCTATCATACTCAACTCAAGAGGTGAAGCATGCATGCAAATGGAATGCAACCTAGACATGGAGGCTAAGTATGCAAAATGAGCATGCAAACAAGCAATGTATGTTAGGCACACAACCTAGGTAAAGAAGCATGCAAGGCATGAAGCAATGCAACCAACAAGTATGCAAGACACAATGTGGATGTTCAATCATGCAAGCAAGCATGTGACTTCATTCAATCATGCAACAACACACAAGTATGCAACAACACACAAGGTGAAAACATGTAATAAAATGCTAAGGGATGGACTTAAACTAATTTAGGCAGCCCTCAAACAAGCCTAAAACAATGGCCAATGCTATGGAAATGAGGGCCAACACACACACACACATGCACATGTTGATGGGCCAACACTTAAGCATATAGAGACAACTTTTAAGCATACTTAAAAGGGAATGACCATGGACATATGGCATACATAATAAGCTTTGAGAACATGTAGGAAATGATGCCAAATCAACCTACCAATACAAGCTAAGCATGCAACCAAGCCCAAGGACCTAAACTATGATCATATGACATATGAAGCAAATGACCAAAATGAACCAAAACAGTCCCAAATCATGTTAAGGCAAGCCCTAAAAAACCACTTAGATGGCATCTAAATGATCTACACATGGAGGCATGCACAAGTACTTAAACATGGAGCATACAACACAACCTCTTAAAGCATCAAAGGAGCATTAAATGCATGCATGCAAGCATGTTAAGTAGACTGAAATGACATGATAAGTGGTGCTAAACCACTGAAAATAATACAAGTAAAGCATGCTACACACTCACACACCTAAGGCTAACAAGCCAAAATACAAGATGGCTACACTAAGCATGTCATGGTCGACCAAAACAACCAAAAACAGAACTTAAGCATGCTAAAACAAACACAAAAGCTTCACAAAGCTAGGCCTAAATCATGCTAGAACAAGGGTCAAAACCTAAAGCATGTTAAGGCCTAAACATGGCATTACAAGACAAGTATGCTAAGCATGCATGGTGTGTCTAAACCAAGTAAAAACAGAGGTAAATCATGGCAAAATACTACCAAATACCTAATGAAGCATGGCCAACATGAGTTCAAAAATGGTGCTCACACATAAGGCTTAAATGGCCCTTTTCAAGGACCATAAGGAGAGGGGGTGGCCCTCCCCTTTTTAGGACCTCAAGGCACCATCCTCACCACTGAAATCCCTCAAGATTTCAGTGGTGAGGAGGCCCAAACACAATGGTCCCGGAGCTCACCAAAATAGCACAAAAATGGAGCCTAACAAGGCTTAAGAGGGGTCAAACAACCCCAAATGCCAAAGCACCCTTAAACAACTATTTAGAGCAGGAAAAAAAAGACTTTTATATGTTATATGCTAAGCTCAAAAACAGGTGCAAGATAGGTAAAAAAGCTATGCAAAAATGGGGAATAAAAGGAGTAAGTTGTTACCCTTGTAGACCCTCTTCACAAATGATGGTCCAGCTGCTTCTTCAAGTCCAAACCAGCTCCAAAACTTCAATAACAACCTCCAAGGACCTCAGCTCCAAGAGAAGGTGTAATGGTGGGTGTTTGTGTACAATACTAAGGCTAAACACACACAAATACACAAAGAGAGAGAGAGATATAGAGATAGGATATCTGCAAACCCTAACCCTAAAACTCAGAGCTCTGGAAAAATGTTGTCTAACCCAATAGAGGGAGAAGAGGCCTCCTCTTATAGAAGATTCAATCCTGTAAAGCTTCCAAGGCAAGCTAACAAGATTGAAATCCCTCCATACACGTGTATAGAGGGGAGCAAAGGTGGGTGCCAGCTATCACAGCTGGCACAAAAATATCTGCAAAAACAGATGAACAGTGGTCGGCCAGCCAAAAATGCAATTTGACCAAAATAGATGGCCGATCGACCATCTATAGTGCCGGCCAGCCAAACATTTGGCCGATGGCAACAAAACACAGCCGGTGGCCTCAAGCCATGGCCGGTGGAGTGTGGGGATGGGCAACAAGCCATTCCTTGCCCTCCAAAGCAAAAACATAAGTGTTTGGTGCAAAACCAAACACAAAACAGTCGAGCCGAGAGATCCTGAGGCAAGGCGCGTAGCCGAGACCTCCAGGAACTCAAGACGAACACAAACATGGATGATCACTGGGTGTTCAATTAGTGACGTCCAAGTCTTGAGGACGGTCAAAAATGGGGTGTCTACAGTAATAAAATATGTGAAGTATGCAATTTACCTTGAATTACAACTGGTGCATTCAAATTGTAGATTCCCACATCAAATCAACATATCACAATAACAAACAAATCACATATTAGTATCAACTTGAATTTATGTTATCAAAATGCTTTTTCTATTGCTCATCAAAGTGGCATTATGGAAAAAAACTAACCTTGATGGGAAAGATCCTTGAGGCTAATACGACAGAGATTATAAACATTTTCAGTAATATTTTCTTTCTGTAGTTTCATTCCAAGTGATGCAGCACAATTTACAGCTTGCAAGTTGGTTATTGTAGACACCCCATTTTTGACCGACCTTAAGACTCAGACGTCACCGATTGAGCGCTCGGCGATGTTGCATATCGTGCTCGTTCAGAAGTCTCAGAGTCGCGGCCGTGCGCCCTGCCTCCGGACTTCCGAACTCTGTTCTGTGCCTTGCCTCGGTTTGCGAACCGGACTCGGTTTTCTCTGTTTTCTTTCCTGAAGGAGGGAGAGGTCCCGTAGACCATCTCTCAGTGGCCGTGGGCTACATTTCGTGGCCGTAGGCCATTTTGCCCATTTCGGAGCCCGGTTCCCGGTTTTCGGAGCCGTCAGGCCGTGTGCCTCGGTTCGGGACCACCCAACCATCTCCGATTCCTCTGGTTTTTAGCATGCATCTCATTTACTCCCTTTCGAGGGACACTGGGGTCTTAGATACCCACTTCGCGGCCGAATGCCACTTTCGGTGCTTAACGGCCTATTTTCGGGATCCCGAACTGCGTGTTTTGGTCCCCGAGCATTCGTTTTGCATCGGTTTTTGTTCATTTTTGGCAGGTACCTCTGTTTTATCACCAGGAAGATCACTGGAGGGTGGGAGGCTAGCAATTGTCTCAGCAACCTGTTATGCTCTTCCGGCGCCCCCCGACGCCCGTTTTTCTCACTTCCGGGTTAGTGTTGAACACCCTAGGGCCATTTTCTTCAAGCCAAAACCACATATTTGTGTTGTACACACATGGGAGGACCCTAAAAACACATGGCCGGCCAGTAATTCTTTTGTCCATTTTGAACCCTCTTTGAAAAGTGGCTTGTTGTTTCTCCTGTTTCAGAGTTGCCAATTTCCAACCACAGGGTCTTATTCAGCACACATGGGAGGCCATCAATGTGTGGTGGCCGGCCAGCAAATCAGTGTTCCATTTTTACCCCTTGGCCGACCGGCCATGGGGGTGGCCGGCCGGCCACCTGCAGCAAAAGTGCATGGCTGGCGATGCTCCTTGGGAGGTGTGTTTTACAACTGTATAGCTATATCCCCCAAAAGATCTGATTTCGGGGGATATTTTTTTGTGCAAGGGAACTTAATCCCTTAAGGCTACACTTTTGGACACACTTGGATACACCACCCTTGGATGCATACATCTCTCTCTCTTTCCCTCAAGAGTTAGAACATTTGCTTTGAGCACAAGAACATATATCCACCTCCATCTCTTTGATTTTCTCAAGTTTGGTTCCATTTCCTTCATCATCATCAAGCACCACCATCACCACTCCATTTCCAGCAGCAAGGAGAGGTTCTTAGAGGCCTAGAAGCAACATTCCTCAAGCCAAGAAGTAGAAAAGAAAAGGTCTACAAGGGTAAGTCTCAATCCCTCTCTTTTGTAGCACTTTCTTGCCTCTTTTCTTAAGCCTATTTTCTTATTGTTTTGGGCTCCGAAATTAACTGAAACTAGGTCTATTTTGAGCCATTATCCATGTTTGATCAAGGCCTCAACCCTGTTTGAGCCCTCTATGGTGCACTTGCTTCAATATCATCTTGTATGTCATTATTTTGCATTGAATATTTGGCCTATGAGTGATCTGTTTTCGAGGATAATGTAAACTGTGAGTGGGCCTATTTTGAGCCCCTATTCAACATTGAAGAAGGGCTCAACCCTGTTTGGCCTCTCTATCATGTACTTGCTTCGTAATCTTTCATATTTACCGTAAATTTGCATGATTTGTTTGACCTACATGTAGTCTGTTTTGGAGCATGTCATGAACTGTGAGTAAGCTTATTTTGTGTCCCTCTACAACATTATAGAAGGCATCAACCTTTTTGGGGGTCTCCATGTTATACTTGTCTTTATATCCCTCTTTGGCCCCCATTCTTGCATGCGTTTTTAAGCTTATCTAGCTTCTGTTTTCGGCCATCATCAGAACTGGAAAGAGTCATATTTTGATCTTCTTGACATATTTCATTAAGGGTCTTTTCTGGTTTGATGAATGTTTGGGGTACCTCATGTTATAGCCTTATGTATCCTCAATCTTGCATGACATTTTTAGCATGTTTTCATACTGATTTGGGGGATTTCATCTACTGTAAATGTTCATATTTTTAGTCCCTCATTAGTGTTGTAGAAGGGTACTTTTCCATTTGGGCATCGCATGTATCACTTGCTTCAATACCCCTCTTGCGGGGCCATTTTTGCATTCTTGTTTAATCCTATGTGTGCTTGCTGTTTAGCCATTTTTATGACTGAAAAATGCTTTTATTGGGGCTGCCTTGATACTGTATTTTCATTCCATGTCCATATTGTGCATGCATTGCATGGCTATAGGCTATTTCGGGCGCCTAATATTGCATTTCGGGATCATTTCATGCTTCGGGTGCACTTCGGCCATGTTTCGGGGGTGTTTTCCCCCACATTTCAGTGCCAAAATTCATTTTCATGTTTGCATATCATTTCCATGTCATTTCATGCCTTACGGCCCTCGCCTCGGTTTGCGCGCCGTGTGCACGTATTTCGAGGCATCTCATTTTCATCCGACGGCCTCTTATGTGAGTGTGGCTGAGGCTCTCTCATGTTAGTATAAGTCCAATTTGCATTTGGAGTGCCATTTCATGCTTTATGTCATTGTCTCGGTTTGTGCGCCCGTGTGCCCGCATTTCGAGGCGCTTCATTTTCATCCGATGGCCTCTTATGTGAGTGTGGCTGAGGCTCACTCATGTTAGTGTAAGTCCATTTTGCATTCTGTATGTCATTTTAGCCTCATCGCATCGTGTATGCCATTTTCTCAGTTTGCGTGCCCGTGGGCACGCATTTCGAGACATCTCATTTTAGTCTCATTGCATATCATTTCCATGCCATTTCATGCCTTATGGCCATCGCCTCGATTTGCGTACCCGTGTGCACGCATTTCGAGGCATCTCATTTTCATAGCATTGTGCATGCTAGGATTGTATTTTAGTTGCATTCATGCATATCATGCATATTGCATCGTGTTCAGGATAGGAGTTAGCCCGGGCATGGGAAACGAGACGCATTTCGTACTCCGAGTGACGGAACGGGTCTCAATTCCCAAGTCACCGACACTCCGGATTACCCATGATGGTGTTAGGTTTTGTTGTAGCATTCATCTGCATTCATCCTATATTGAGTTGTGCAATCTGACTCCTCGGCCATCATGCATCGAGATGCGTGATTGGTGGCACGAGGATCGAGGCATGCATATATTTGTGAAATACATTGCTATGCCCCTTTCCTGCTCTCTGTTGCAGCAAAATCAAGAATCAACAGTCTTCCGAGGCTTGGCACGCATCTCGAGGAAAGGTGCAAACAGAGGCTAATTGGGGCATCCCAGTGGATTTCCGAAAAGGCAGCCCAGCATACATCATTCAGCGGAAGTGAGGCAGCCCCTGGCTTGCATGCCAGTTTACAGCTTTTCTTAGTTAGTTTGTATATTATTCGGACTGTAATTTCGGACTGTATTATTCTTTCATTCGGACTGTATTATTTATTTGGACCCTCTGTGCGAGGGCATGATTGTAATAAGTGTGGGTGAGTGTGATGTATGTCTTCCAACCCTACGTCTTTCTTCCCTTTTATTTACCCGCTTATGATGGTTAGATTAGGGCATATTTCAATTAGCATACAGTATGACAGCATGTTTGCATCATTCATCTGTTTTTCACGCACCGGGCTCGGCGCATCATACAAACTGCATTTGTATTTCAATTCCAAGTTGAGTACTTGATAGTTGTTGCATTCCATATGCCATGTTTAGAATAGCCGAGCCTGCTATAGTTTGCATTATTGCATGCGTTGCATTAGGCATTCCTGTATATTTAGGATCATGTATGATTTCTAATCAATTTTTGTTTTTGGCTTGGAGTACTCGGTGAGTTTTATGCTTTAGCATCCTTGCATGCGTGTGAGTGTTGCCATGAATAGCATGCTTACCATGAGGCTATATGCTTATGTGATATACCTGCCTTGAATGCCTGTGGGTGGAGGTTGGGTTACTTGAATTGGGACAATTCATCAAATGTTTGCTTTAAGCCCACTAGATAGTGGCAAAATCATGTTTTCTAAGCCCACCCGAGGGTGGAAAATCCACGTCTTAGCCTACCTGCGGGTAGCACCATCAAACCATTTTCAAACAAACAAACATGAAGTGTTTTGTTCCAATTCAGGCGGCCCAGTCTATACTTATTTGCTGCAAGCATCACATAGTAACCTAGGCTAATAACCGGAATAAGAACTCACAATGTTTTTAAAATAAGATATCATGATTAGTAGAGGCCGGTCTTTGACCGGGCGAGCGGGGGTGCTCACGAAGTGACCTTCCCCAATCGTACCCAAGTTCCCAAGCCGAGGCAACTTTGGTGATGACGGACACGTGACCTTTGGCACCGAGTCAGGGTTTCCTAAATTTCCCATTAAAAAAACATTTAGGTGGCGACTCTGTATCTGGCAAAGCAGTCCATGTTTGGCACTTCTTTAAAAAAAAAATCTGATTTCTCAAAACGATTTGCCAGATTTGGACTCTTTGGTTCAAGATTAAGAACCGTGACACAAATCGAGTCCGAGCTATAGCGAGGTCCCCCGCGGGCTTGTTACAGTTTCTGGCGACTCCGCTGGGGAGTTTAGAGAACTTGACTCGAACTCATGATATCCGTTTTTGACTACACTTGTGTGTTTCTTTGCATTGCATTTGCATTGGTGCGCCTAGGACACCGTGTTTGCCATATGCCATTCCCGAACGATTTGCCAGAGGCTTGTCTTGTCAAGGCATGTCCATAAGGCCGATCGGCTCTGGGCTCTGACAGCATGGGAACACAAACCCCGGTTTTACCGGGGCACCCTTTTTGACCATTCGACCTAGTGCATATTCGGATCCATAGTGACCATTCCAAACTAGGACAGGTTGCTTACCCGTTTATAGGTTGTTTGAAACCGCTGCGTGCGTAGTGAAACCCTAGTTCCTGACAAAATAGGACAGGGAAACCCTTACCCCAACATAGGGGTGTTTTGGCTCTCACTTATCTGTTATGTGCTTTAGAGTGCGTCTCTACAGGAATGCATGTATCAGTCTATGAGTTTGGGCATCAGGCCTGCGGGCATCAGTCAGTATCTGAGAATCAGTTGTCTGCGGATATCGGATTCAGTTTTGGGGAATAGTGATACAGGAACAGTGATCAGTGATTGAGGACAGTGTATTTTCAGCTTATCAACTGCGTGTTGTATGCCCGACTGTGTGTTGTGTGTATTTAATTTAAGCTGTTATGCTGCCCATTTATCTGGTTATTTATTTCCTTTTCACTTTATTATCTTTTTGCTAGGGGTAGTTTTTAGCACGATTGCTTCCAAACCAGCAGATACTCTCCAAGCACTTTGGACACGAGGTCGCCGACTCAACCGATCCGAGGATCTCGTTGACGGACATCCAGTGTTCCACTCCCTACCCCTAGTTGCCAGAAGAAGGCCAAGGAGGCGCAGTGTGTCAGAGCAGGGATTACCGGGACAGAGGGCTACTTTTACAATAAACAGCCAGGTTGAGATTTCTGTGTCTGCCATAGAAGTACATTTACCGGTCATCCAGATGGAGCAGCAGAATACATCAGTGGTAGAGGCGATGATGCGCCAGATGCAAGAGAGCATGAGGCAGATGCAAGAGGATGCTGTCCGCCAAGCGGAATTTTCTAAACAACAAGCCGCAGTCATGGCCCAGCAGGCCGAGCTGATCACTAGGCTGCAACAGCAGAATGCAGCCTCTGCTTCACATCAGGTTCCTCCTCCACCAGCGGCTCCACTACCCGAGCAGGCACCTATGGGTCAGAATACCTTGCCAAATCCTCCGAATCCTCAGAATACCCTACCAAACCCTCAGAATACCCTCCCGAACACCCAGAACACCCTACCCAATGTCCAAAATATCCAAGAGGACACCAACCTTCCAACGGGGCTGGCTCCGCCCCCGCTTCTGCCTCAACTGTCCAAGAATCTTACACCCAACCACCCGGACTCTCCCTTTGAGTTCGAGGTAGATCATACAGCTCTGAAACTGAGTAAGCTGGAAAAGCTTTTCAAGAAATCGCAGGGGGTGAAGGCCATCCCAGACATCAAAGATGGGTACACTGATGTGGCCGTAACATTGCCAGACAGATTCAAGATGCCACAGATCGACCGTTTTGATGGGTTAGGGGATCCTATGGTCCATCTCCGGCTATTTTCAGACATCCTGAGGCCAATGGGCGTAACCCGACCACAAAAGCTTCCTTGTTTGGCAGAACTTTGTCGGGGGTGGCGGCCATCTGGTACGCCAAGTT
>JAPPVO010003184.1:0-29432 GCA_030407325.1 Camellia japonica
CACTCTTACTTTACCATTATGTTGCCACTTCAATAAATACCCCAAAATAAAATAAGGAGGTTCCAAATACACTAATAGGGCAATCTCACTTTCCACGCTCGAGCGTCGCTTTCCACGCTCGAGCGCGCAGACCAACAAAGCCGTCCGCTCGAGCGACCACTCCCACGCTCGAGCGAGAATTCACAACTCTCAGAATTTTAGACCATCTGCAAAAATGCTGGGAACCTCTCAAGTCCGCTCGAGCGTCAACTCCCCCGCTCGAGCGGAGGGAAAAATTTCGAATCGTTACATTTGTCCAGGTCATTCTTGGTCCTATTGAAAATCCTAAGTGATTCGTGATTAGATCAAGATTTAATTACTCCAATTCCCAATCATTCAAAACACACAATCTAAATCATTAAATACTTACGAAAGTGATTTAGATTGTTGTTTTCGAAAAATAATAAATCGACAAAAACAATTTTTACGTGGAAAAACCACAATTGAAGCACCTTCAATTGTGATCAAAACCACGGTCGAAATGCCACTAATCAATCCACTACTGAAGAAAGAAAGATTACAAAGATAACAAACAAATTACCCAAATGCTTCCAATTTGTTTTCAAATCTTCTGTATATCTTTCACCGCAACCTTCGTCTCGGAATTGATTAGACTGAAGTTGAATCCATAACTTCTACTGTCGAATCAACGACTACTCACAGTATCAAACTCGTTTGAAACTCCACGCTTGAATCTCCGAATTCCACCGAAGAAGAACACTCTTGAATATAACCAATCAACCTCCTTGATATGTGCTTATCGAAACATGAGTTTAATACTCACTCAAATCATCAAGGAAAACTCACAAAAAACACCAAAAGAAAAGTTCAGAAAACCTTAAAGTAGATCTCAAAACGTAATCCTAGTTTTGGACTAAAACTAGTACTTATAGAAAACTAGGACAACAAAACTTGCTCGAGCGAAGACTCTCTCGCTCGAGCGAGGAACTAATTTCACGTGTTTTCCTTAAGTGGCTTCGTTCGAGCCATGCTACCTGCGCTCGAACGTACATTCATCATTCTCAGGTTTTTTCAGACGCAGCCTTCGCTCGAGCGAGGACTCCTTCGCGGACTCCTTCGCTCGAGTGAACAAGACAAAACAGAAAGGAAATTTACAACTCAAGTTTGTTCATGGGATTGACAAGACTAAAGGACCTAATAATCTCCCCCTTTGTCAATTCCCAAACAAAACTTTCTAACACAATTTCCTAGACAACAAATGTACTAACTAAACAAACCAACTCAATGAAAAACAAAACAACTATCAAAACAATCTTGACGAGTCTAGTCTTCAGTCTATAAAAAATCACAATTAATTAGTATGCAAAACTCAATTATTAACATCTATAGATCCCAGTATATCATATATCCCATACAAACCAGTATATCATATATCCCGTACAAAAACTAATCCAGTGTTGCCTGCAAAATCCACCATGAGTGTGCAAAATCAAACTATTATATCCCATATATACCCCCCAAAAATAATGATATACTCCCCCTTTTTGTCTGGGAGAGATAAAAGAAACAGTACATACAGACCATAAGAAAAACTGTCCAATAAAAAAAAATGTCCAAAACCATAGTCCAAATACTGACAACAACTAGGAGTTTGATGGAGGTGGCTGCTGCATCTGGAGAAAGGAAAGAATTTGGGTTGCATCGTGCTCTGTTGATCGAGACGACCATCCAGTATATCCAGGCGAGCATCTAACAGATCAAGTCGATGTATGACTGACTGCTCGAACTGCTGCAGCTGGCCACGAAATGAATGCGGACGCATCTCAGGCATCTCTGGTGCTCCAGTAGCGGCTGCATCATACTGATCATCACCTGTATCAGTACCCCCAACTCCCGATGGACCCCTCCGAATATGAGCTTGACTTTGAGACATGGTCAACTTGGTAATGGGTTTAACAGGAGAGGCAAATTCATCATCCTCAAAGACGAGGACACCAAGAGAAGTGAGAAATCTAGTGAAAAAGCAACCATACGGAAGACCTACGGACTTGCGTCCCTAAAAAACAGAAATCATTTTGGTGACAATCATTGCTGGAAGGTCAATGGGAAGATAGTGGTCAATGCAATATAACACATACCCCTGATCTTGGGTAATGTGGGAGGAATGAGTGGTCACATGAATATTGGCACAAACAATGATGTTAAGAAGGCGAAAATAAAGAAGACGCTCATTTTGTTGAATGATCGCCTCAGCAATCCAAGTCTGGGAAATACCACAAAGTTCAGTGGCAACTCGATCAAAATCAACACCAGTACGAGTAAGGAGAGGAAAATGAAAATTCAGGACTTCCGGAAGACCAAGAAACAACCGAAAAACATCGCCAGTGATGTCTAAAGATTTTTTCCTAACCCAAGTGCTAAATGATGAAGGAACTTCCTTGCGAATAGAATGCATATTTCAATAAAATTCACGGATCAGACTGAGATTTTGAGGCCCTAAGAAAAGCAAGACTTGATCACCTCCTAAAGGATCAAACAACGAACGAATAGGGAGCAACTCAAATGCACTAGGAAGGACATTCCTTTCAAGATGGACTTTCCTAGAGGCATAAAATTCCCTAAACAGTTTGGATTTTTCTTTGGATTCAAATTTTTCAGTGTTGAAATTGGGGCGGGAAACAGTTGATTTACGGTGTTTTGAAGGCTCACCCATGACTGATCAACCCACAAAGATAAGACAGAATTTACCCACCAAATCACAACACAGGATAACCAAAGAAAATATGAGAACCCCCAAAGAAAAAAAACAGAAGTAACCATCAAAACACCATTAGTCCGATATGGTTAGAAAAATTAAACACAAAACTTTAGCAGAATATCAATGGTCAAGAAACACAAAGCCAGGTCAACTACCAACAGACACAAATTTAGCAATTTTAGAGAAAGAAATTAATAGTAGATGAGGAGAATCAACACCAATGCAATTCATTTAGACCCATAGATTAGTATATGAAAACACAGGACAAACAAAAAAAATAAACAAAAAATAAAAAAATAAAACCCCAATTTAAACCCTAACAGATAAAACCTAGCAAAAATGTTCAAAACCACTAAACCTAGATGCAAGAGAGAGACACTAAAACATTATGAAATAACCAAAATCTACAATGAAGGACCTTAGACATTATGGACAAAACAAAGCAGACACAAAGGCACACTGAGGACGAGAAGGAAAAAAAGAGAGAAAAGAAAAGAAAAACTTACCAAATAATGACAATGCAAGATGGATGAAGAGATATGCCCCCAAAAATGAGTGAAACCCAAGGGATGAACACAAATGGAAGTGAAATCGCCCAATGAGAGTAATAGAGATAACAATCGAAGCAAAAGGGGCAAAACTGAAGTGAAGAGATGCAGTAGCAGTATTTAAACCACGACAGGTCGCTCGAGCGAAGATACTTATTAGCAAGAGGTCGCTCGAGCCAAGCTCTTGTCGCTCGAGCCAGAAAAACATGCTTTCAGATCTAAGACATCAGTAGAAGCACGCTTAAGTGAGAACTCCTTCGCTCAAGCGAAGAAAAAAACAAAAACTAAAAAACACCTTTTGAGCAAAAACACTATACTCATATCATGCAGTGAGACCTAAAACTCAAGTAGGTGATCATATTTAGCCAAAAAATGATATTAAGATGAAATAATCTACAAACCATGAAGCCTGCAAACTTGCAATTTTGACAATATGACACTTATAATCATGAGCAAATCAGATAAAATATAATCAGTGATCTTAAGCTACATAAGAATGTACAACTCAAAAACCAACATGAGAGCTCACAAAATGAATGTGTGTGTGTGCAATCCTTGAGAGGCCACAGAGCTAAAGTTAATCCTCGTAGTGACCAGATGGCTGGACCTCCGGCAAGAGTAACTAAACATCATAGAGAAAAGTCAAACCACTAGGAATCACAGGGGTATTTGTTGAGTAAACGCGGAGGCTTTCCCTCAATCAATGAGTTCCTTTTTTTTTTTTCTCAACTTTTCTTTCTTGTGGGCACTCACTGGTGGAATGCACGCTCAAGAGTATGGAGACCAAACTAGAAAAGAATAAAATCAAAAATGATGGCCTGGTTGGTGTCTCTGAGGTAGCCTTTTCCGAATGCCCTGACTTCAATGAATTGAGGGAGAAACCGTGGAAGTGGAAAATGATGGTAGATGGTTAAGAGACTCAACATCACCCATGATATACTAGTATAGGTCATTTCCTCTGAAAAAGTATAAGAAATATTGTTAGTGGTCCATAGAGAACTTTGATCACTTGTGCGGAAACCCCTGCAACAGTTTATCTCAAGGATGTATACAGAATGAGATCATAAAGTTAATGAGCATGGGCATTCAAAATGAGCTATGAACAAAGAAAAATGAGATCTTGTAAGCAGCATGAGCAGTGTTCATATAAATTTGGATTCAAAAATGACAGGAAAAAATGACTATGAGATTATAGCATCCAAGCACACATAAAGCCAAACACTCACACCAGCTCAAGGAACAAGTAACACTCTAGTGATCGAGCACTACACGCAAGGTCTTTCTAAGGAACTCAAACCGAAGAAGATCAAGGGGTGTTGTAAAAATATCAGCTTTTTGATGCTCAGTGGGTACATGTTCAAGAACAACAAGGCCCTTTTCCACTAACTCTCGAATAAAATGATAACGAATGTCAATGTATTTGGTGCGAGAGTGTTGGACAGGATTTTTTTAAATGTTTATGGCACTTATGTTATCACAGAAAAGAGTGAGAGTGTTCTAATCTATCCCATAATCATGAAGCATTTGCTTCATCCACAACATTTGTGCACAATAACTCCCTGCAGCAATGTACTCAGCCTCAGCAGTCGAAAGAGAGATGGTATTTTGCTTTTTACTATGCCAGGAAACCAAATTATTCCCAAGGTAAAAACACCCCCCGGATGTACTCTTCCTATCATCAGCACACCCTGCCCAGTCGGTATCAGAAAAACCAGTAATTTTAGCTGTAGTATCGGTAGTAAACCAAACCCCATACCCCAATGTCTCATTAACATATTTAATGATGCGTTTGACCGCAAGAAGATGAGACTCTTTAGGACTGGCTTGGTAACGGGCACAAACACCTACACTGAAAACAATATCATGATGATTGGCTGTGAGGTAAAGAAGACTCCCTATCATACTCCTATAAAAGGTTGGATCAACATCAGTACCAGAGGAATCTTTGGAAAGGTGAAGACTGGTGCTCATGGGAGTGCGTGCATGTTTGGCAGACTCAAGACCGAATTTTGACACAAGATTTTTGGCATACTTGGTCTAAGAAACAAACATCCTAGAAGGAGACTGTTTAATTTGAAGACCCAAGAAATAAGACAATTCTCCAATCATGCTCATCTCAAACTCATGTGTCATGCAATCCGAAAAATATTTCACAAGATGATCAGCAGTGGATCCAAACACAATATCATCAACATAAATCTGAGCAACAAGAATATGAGACTTAGTATGTTTCACAAATAAAGTCTTATCCACACTACCCCTTTGAAAGTCATTATCAAGAAGAAAGGTAGTAAGTCTATCATACCAAGCCCGAAGGGCTTGTTTCAACCCATACAAAGCCTTGTCTAACTTGTAGACATGGTTTGGACATTTAGGGTCCTCAAACCCTTTTGGTTGCTCAACATAAGCCTCTTCTTTCAAGTACCCATTCAGAAAGGCACTTTTCACATCCATTTGATACAATTTGAAACCAAGAAAACATGCAACACCAAGTAAGATACGAATAGATTCGAGATGTGCAACTGGGGAAAATGTCTCATCATAGTCAACTCCCTCTACTTGTGTGTAGCCTTGAGCAACCAACCTGGCTTTATTTCTAACCACAGTACCATTCTCATCAGATTTATTTTTAAAGATACACTTGGTACCTATAACATTCATGTCTCTAGGTCTGGGAACTAGAGTCCAAACATTATTACATTCAAATTGACCTAATTCTTCATGCATAGCATTGACCCAGCTATCATCTAGTAAGGCCTCTTTAATATTCTTAGGTTCAATTAATGAAACATAACACATATGAGATGCCTCATCCCGAATTTGTCTTCGGGTTTTCATTCGATCCGATACACTTCCAATCACCTGTTGAGCTAGATGATTCAGTTTCATCCTTGCTGATGGTTTGAACTCAAGACTTGTGGTGACAGAAGCATCAGAAGTGGTGTCTCTCTATACACTTTTTGGACTCTGACTTACCTGAGAAGATGGTGTTGTCTCAACTTCTTATGCTTGGACCTCAGCTTCTTTTTGACTTTGTGGTTCGGTATCCAGGATTGAAGGCTCATCATTTTCTTCCTCATTAGTTGCTGGAGTAGGGGAACCTGTGTCATCTATAACCACATTGATTGATTCCATTAAAGAAGAAGTTCGCATGTTATAGACTCGAAAAGCCCTACTAGTGGTTGAATACCCTAGAAAAATACCTTCATCACTTCGGGAGTCAAATTTGCCCAAAGGCTCTCTATCTTTGAAAATGTAGCAATTACTCCCAAAAGTTTTGAAATATTTTACATTAGGTTTCAATCCCTTCCACAATTCATATGGAGTTTGTAAAGTGTCAGGCCTTAAATACACGCGATTTATGACATAAACAGCAGTATTTAGGGCTTCAGCCCAAAACTTTGGAGGAAGTTTCTTACTAAGGAGCATGACCCTAGCCATCTCTTGAACAACCTTGTTCTTCCTTTCAACCACTCCATTTTGTTGTGGAGTAATAGGTGCAGAAAATTCATGCTTAAGTCCATGCATATCACAAAAATCCGGAAACGAACTGTTTTCAAACTCACGACCATGATCAGTTCGGATTCTTATGATACGCCTAATGGAAACACCTTGTTCATTTTGGATTTTAAGGACTAAGGCCTGGAAAGCATTAAACGTATCAGATTTTTCCCTTAAAAAATTTATCCACGAAAATCGAGTAAAATCATCAACAGTTAAAACAATGTATCTTTTACCTCTAATGCTTTCAGTGCGAGTGGGTCCCATAAGATCCATATGAACCAATTCAAGAGAACGTTTGGTTGTAAAGCTGTTCACCTTTTTATGAGGGACACGGGTTTGCTTCCCAAGTTGACATGGTCCACACACATGATTCAGATTCTTACCCAGTTTAGGTACTCCTCTCACAAGCTCTTTGTTGGCTATCTTAGTTAGGTCTTTGAAATTCATGTGACCTAATCTTTGATGCCACAAATCAATGTTGCTTATGATGGCTGAGTGACAAGTGAGATCATTAGTAGTAACAATCCCATAGCAGTTATCAGATGTGCGAACCCCATGCAAGACTGTATTTCCCTTTTTATCCAAAATTTCACATTTATTTCTTGAAAACAATACTTCATGGTGGGAATCACACATTTGACTAATACTCAAAAGATTTGCTTTAAGACCATCAACAAGTAATGCATTTTCAAGCTTGGGAAGACCAGCTACACTTATAGAGCCCTTACCAATGACTCTAGAAGTGCCACCATCTCCAAAAGTAACAATTCCACCTTCATATTTTTCAAGGGAAGTGAAGTAGGATTTGTCACCTGACATGTGACGAGAGCACCCACTATCAAGATACCACATGTGTGAGTCACGTGTTTTTAGAGCTGCGTGAACAACTAAACAAGTCAAATCATCTTTTCTCACCCAAATCTTTTTGGTCTTAACAAAATCAGGTCTGGCGGTCTTGGTAAATGTCTTGGCGTTGTGAACACCCTCATGTATCTTGGTGTTCCACCTAGACATGTGAGGTTGTCTCCTAACCCAAAAAGTATTCGAATTTCTATCCTTTTGAGACACCTTACCAAACAATTCAAAGCAATAAGGACGAATGTGGCCATACCTACCACAATGATGACAAATAAAAACAGGTTTTACCTCCCTTTTGTTGATCTTAGCCTAGTCCACTTTTGTCACAACCCATTTGTTGAGACCCGAGGATGTCTTCTAATGATTTGGAACCTTTGTTCCACATGGAAATTGTGGCTCTAGCAATTCGGAGTTCTTTATCTTTATGACAAACCATCTCTTCCAATGTAGCTTGTGACATCTTAAGGCTTTCAAGCTTCTCTTCATATATGGAATACACTTTCAAGAGTTCATTCCTTTCAGTTTCACAGGATAGAAGTTTCCCACTTAGGTCTTGCCTATCACTAGAGATCTTGATGACATTCTGCTTTGCTATTACAAGTTCTCCTTTTAGCTTAACATTCTCACTTTCACATGCTTTGAGCTTGAGAGTGAGTTTGTCATTGATCTTGGACAAATTCAGAGATTCATCGTAAAGCTTTTCGTAAGCTTGTTGTAGATCATCACCATTAATCTCATCATTGTCTTCTGATGTTTCGTCATCTTCTTTTTGCTCCTCATTCTCCTTGACCTCATCCAGTCGAGCAACTAAGGAAGGAAAGATGATAGATGGTGGTGAAGATAACTCTCATCTTTCATGAAATTGGCTCAGAATGTCCTATGCATCTTTAGCCTTTGTGCAGTGAGCAACTCGTTGTTGTTCTTCATCAAAAATTGCTCCACGAATAGTAATCAGAACTCTCTGATTGCTCGGATTGTCAACACTTTCAACACCCACTTCAATGGCTTGCCGGCCTTCTGGGTCGAAAGCTCTCAGAAACGCCCTCATTCTGATCTTCTAATACAAGTAATTACTCCCATCAAAGGTGGGAGCATGATGCAGATTCTGACCACGAGCAAATTCCACTGGCTTCAGAAGAGGTTGAGTGAAAGTGGACCAAAATGCCATGAAAGCACTATCCCCGTCTTCACCAGATTCAGTTTCTTCGGGTTCTTGTTCCGACCCACTTTCATCATGCCAAGTCACTATGTTAACTTTCTTTCAATTTTTTTTCGAAGGACATTCAAGGGCAATATGTACAAACCCTTGACATTCATAACACTTGACCCCTTGCCCCTTTACAATCTTCTTTTCAGTTTTTGGAGCAAGTTTTGGCGGAAAAATTTTGGGTTTATCATTACTCTTGTCTTTTTAAATAGGGTCTCTGAAATTAGGCTTCTTTTACTTAAAATTTTTTTTGAACTGTTTAGTAAACATAGCCGTCATCTCAGACTCTAAATCAAACTCAGTCTCAGGAGTTTTTGCAGTCTCATGAGCACTAGTGAAAGCCACACTATCTTTTTATTTTTTTCTTAGAAATCTGGTGGGCTTCATAAGTCTGCAAGTTTCCAACCAACTGATCAAGCTTGAAGGTATTAACATTCTGAGCCTCCTTAATGGCTGTCACTTTTGATTGGAACCTCTCGGGTAAAGACTTCAAAATTTTTCCAACAACTTTAGCTTCAGGGATTTTTTTCACCAAGTGTGAAACAGGAATTCACGATGTCACTAAGCATAGAAATCATCAAATGTCTCATCATCACGCATGAAAAGGGTTTCAAAGGCAGAGGTGAGACGTTGAAGTTTTGACATTTTAACAGAAGTAGTACCCTCGTGAATCGTTTCAAGAATGTCCCAAGTCTCTTTTGCTACTTCACACGTGAAAATACGATGAAACTCTTCGAGTGTGACGAAGCAAAAAAGGGAATTGAGAGCCTTACTGTTCCAACTCGAGTTTTGATAATCGGTTGTGTCCCATTTATCAAGGGGTTTGGGAATATCAATGCCATCAATGGTGACAATAGGTTCACTCCACCCAGAGATCACACAGTGCCAAACTTTCTCATCGATGAATTTTAAAAATACTCTCATACGAGCTTTCCAATAAAAATAGTTTATACCATCAAGTAACGGAGGTCTATGGGTCGAGTTACCTTCACGAATTGAATCCATATCACCAATCACACAAAATCACACTCCTATAGTTTTGATAAAAACAAAGAGTGATGTGCTCTAATACCAATTGAAAATTCTAAGTGATTCGTGATTAGATCAAGATTTAATTACTCCAATTCCCAATCATTCAAAACACACAATCTAAATCATCAAGCACTAACGAAAGTGATTTAGATTGTTGTTTTCGAAAAACAATAAATTGACACAAACGATTTTTACGTGGAAAAACCATAATTGAAGCACCTTCAATTGTGATAAAAAATCACGAGCGAAATGCCACTAATCAATACACTCCTGAAGAAACAAAGATTACAAAGATAACAAACAAATTACCCAAACGCTTCCAATTTATCTTCAAATCCTCTGTATATCTTTCACCGCAACCTTCATCTCGGAATTGATTAGACTGAAGTTGAATCCACAACTTCTATTGTCGAATCAACGACTACGCACGTCAAACTCCTTTGAAACTCCACGCTTGAATCTCCGGATTCCACCGAAGAAGAACACTCTTGAATATAAACAATCAACCTCCTTGATATGTGCTTATCAATGCATGAGTTTAATACTCACTCAAATCATCAAGGAAAACTTACAAAAAACTCCAAAAGAAAACCTAAGAAAACCTTAAAGTAGATCTCAAAACATAATCCTAGTTTTGGACTAAAACTAGTACTTATAGAAAACTGGAACAGCGAAGCTCGCTCGAGCGAAGACTCTCTCACTCGAGTGAGGAACTAATCTCAGGTGTTTTCCTTAAGTGGCTTCGCTCGAGCCACGCTTCCTGCGCTCGAGCGTACATTCATCATTCTCAGGTTTTTTCCAGATGCAGCCTTCGCTTGAGTGAGGACTCTTTCGCTCGAGCGAGCAATACAAAACAGAACGGAAATTTACAACTCAATAACTGAAGTTTGTTTGTGGGATTGACAAGACTAAGGGACCTAACAGTGTACATCCCAAGTCCATCAGATTACAGCTGTTCATTCTATCTATGAACTTTCTACTTCTTCTTTAGTCCTAACTCTGGCTTTCACTCTGAGTCCCAGATAAGCTTCTCTTTTCTAACTGAGTAGCAAAGTCGTTGAAGTCACCTACTAAAAACCACGGCTCATCCATGATTTGAGAAAGAGTTTCTAGATCTTGCCAAAGTTCATTCCTCTTATTGTTGTTAGGGCTGGTATAGACGGCAGAAAGAACCCAATCACTGTAGTTTTGTCTAGAAATCCTAGCAGTTATTAACTGGGAGCTGGCCTCAGTGACTCACATTCACAGTGCTAGGGTTCCAGATCATACAGATTCCCCCACTCCTTCCAATAGGGCCCATATGGGCAGAAGTAGTGAACCCCATTTGGTTGAAAAATATTCCCATGGAACTAAACTCCACTTTGGTCTCCAGAAGAACTATTAAATCTGGTTTATGAATTTGAACTAGCTCTCTCATATTTCTTTTAAATCTCTTGTTAGCAGCACCTCTGCAATTCCAAAACAACAAATGCATACCTACTTGATTACGTTAGGGAAGAGGGGTCTGTTCTGATAAGCTCAGAATGCCCCTTGCTTAGCTATGATTGTCTTCCATCGACAGTAGGGAGGTTATTGAGGCATAGTGCATGTCCTGCCCTACTTCTATCTGTCTCCATGGCTGGATCCTCATGTGTACTTCCTCTATCCACCAATCTGTGGTGACGAGGTGAAACACTTCTCTCCCTGGTGTGAGCATCATCATTACTCTATTCTGAACCAACCTGTGGTGCACCACTGGATAATTCTCGCCCTCATCTTCCTCCATTTTTGTCCGGTGGTTTCCTGGATCTAGATCGAGAGCTAACTTCCCTACTGGCGGTGGAAATGGTAGAAATAGTATGGGTAGAGTTAGGTGGATTGGTGGGAGTGATAGGTGATGGGTTATTGGGAGGGATGAGAGCTACTATATCAGACGTGAAGTTGAGTAAGGGTGTGGTAGTGTCAATACTAACCTCAGAGCCATGGCTACGTGTGCTGTCCTCAGTTGTTCCTTTCTTGCCCCAGCTAGTTTCTTCTCTGTTCGTGAGCTTAGCTTTTTCTGATTTACTTTCACCTTTATCTGGTGGACTCTCTCTTTTTTCTCTGCTATCATACAGGCCTTTATTTTTTTCCTTGTATCTAAAGCCCTGTTCTTGTTGGGCCAGGCTCATTGGTTCCTTATTCTTCCCACCATGGGCCTTATGGACCGCAGAATGATTTTCTTCCTCTTGCAGACTACTAAACCTATTTCCTTGCTGTATAGTGTTACCTTTTTGAGGCCTAGGGCCCTTCATATGCCTTTTTTGATTAGTAACCTTCATCCATGGCCCATATCTAATTTGGCTTGGTTCACACATTTCAGTATCCCTGGTAAGACCTAGCCCAGTTTGAGCTTCATCTTCTTTACCCTGGTTTCCTTCTTCGGCAGCATCATGCCGCTGTTTATCTGCCTTCTTTGTTGGGATTTCAGTGCAAATGTGCTTCACATGTCCTACCCTACCACAAGAGAAACAAACAGAATGTAAATGTTCATATTCTATAATATAAGTATTCTTACCAATAGAGAATAAGGACATGAGGGGCTTTCGCAGATCTACTTCAACACAGACTCTCGCATATTTTTCTCTAGATGGCATAGCTGTGTAAATATCAACCTTCAATGGAACTCCTAGGACCTTGGCAATGTGATATAGGACTTTCTCATTATAGTATTCTATAGGTAAATTCGGAAATTGCATCCATAGAGCTGTGGTATCTTCTTTAGCCTCATCAGATTTAAAGTCTTGTTGCCATTTCCTAACCGTTACATAATGATCCATGACTATCCATGGCCCACCAGTATAGACTCTGGTATAGTCTTCAACCATGTCAAATTTGATGATAAAGAATCCATTCCCACTGTCTAGGGCTTCAAAATTAGCTTGCAGGCCCAAAACACGGATCATTTTTGCCATGAACATCTTGTAAC
Organism: Camellia japonica; assembly: GCA_030407325.1. Classification (NCBI taxonomy): domain Eukaryota; kingdom Viridiplantae; phylum Streptophyta; class Magnoliopsida; order Ericales; family Theaceae; genus Camellia; species Camellia japonica. The sequence continues at coordinate 12,855 of JAPPVO010003184.1, forward strand.
CAATTTTTTTCCCCAACAATCTGACAATCAAGCATTTTTTCCAAGGTTCCCTAATTTTTCACAAAAGGGCTATTGGGATCTTAACCCTGGAAACTCCTTCTACTGCATCATCAGGAACTTCTTCCTTCTCTGCGAGGTCATGTTCAACTTCTTCTTCATCAGATGATATATCCTCCACATCGTAATCAAAAAAAAATTCATTCCCATTCTCATTAAATCTAGATCTGAGGAGTGCTTGCTTGAAGGATTTCGCTTGATCTGATTTGCCTTTGTTAGCAGTATTCAGGTCGCCACGATTAAACTTGGTGACTCCTGTTTCAGACATTGAAACATCAGCAGGAGCTGGGTGTGAGAAACCCTTCGGATGTGCTCCCTCTACCGATTGATGGTCTTCCATAGTTTCATCAACTGTCTCTGAGGTACTTTTGATTTTCTCAGTGCTTCGAAGAAGATGGTCTTCTTCCTCAGTTGAGCATCCATGGGCGAGTTTCACCTCACTAGCAGCCTGAGCTTCTGTAACGGTCATTTTCTAGAGAGAGAAAACTGCTAACTTCTAGAAAGAGATATTGAATGCTAATACCTTTTACAAGGTTGTCAATGTTTGGGGACAAGTGGTTACGTTGGATGAACTTACTTCTCATGGTTCATCTAGTAATTATCAACTCCTCTCATGGCTAACATTTTGTCAAATTGGAGATGCATATGGTTCAAAAATAGTGATTTTCATATTTTTATGGTTACTTCTTAAATGGTGAGGTATTTGTTGCTCACCAAAACTTTTTATTTTATTTAATCAACGTTATTAGAACATACAGTTCACATATTTTACTCTACCTACGATTTATCCATTGAAAGATTTGACATGCAAGTAAAATACTTGTATTTTAGGAGGGGGGGGGAATTTCCTTTAGTATTTTTTTAATGTAATTTTTTTTCTTACTTTTTTTGGTCCATCTAGTGTAGAATAAAAGAAAGTAAAAAGTTTTTAAAAAAATTTTAAAAAAGTTTTATAAAGACAAGGCAAAAAAATTTTCTTCAGTGGACATTTTGTCTTCTTTTTTTTTTTAATTTTTAAAATAATAATAATAATAATTGGTGCATCCAAATTTAAGCTATGTTTGGTTTTAGCTTTTTGGCTAAAAAAGCATAAAAGACAAAATTGGTTATATAAGTCAATAAGACAAAATGTCACATCAAAATTATAATCATTACACTTTTTCTATCACAAAAGTCAAAAAAGCCAAAAATAAAAACCAAACAGGTTAAAATAGCCAAAAAGTCAAGCTATTTTAGCTCTTCCCAAACGAAGACTTTGTAGAGTCTAAAAATGTAAAAATAAATAAATAAATAAATAAATAAATTGAAAATTAAATAAATTTCACTGAAGAATAAAAAAAATTTATATATAAAAAAAAATCAATCCCAAACAACAATATTTGCCATTTTTTAAAAAGGTATTGCATAAAATTTAAATAAGTGTTAGGGCATCTCCAACAGTGCATTACTTTTTCACTAAATTTGAGTAAAAACTCTATTTGATATCGCTTGCTCCAATAGAGGAATTTGGCTTTTTATCAAACCACCGGTCAACCGGCGCGGTCGACCAACCAATGTAAAATTTTTATAATATGGGACAAGGAACAACACCAGTGACCAAAATGATAAAAACTTTTGATCTTCTTGAGAGGACTTTTATAAACCCACCTCCCCTCCCTCTCACCTCTCAAATCTCACACAAAACAATCTTCTCCTTTTTCAGCTTCTGATTCTATTCCACGTCATCACCATTCATTGATCACCAAACAATAGTGAAACGAACAACACCTTCTGCTCCTCCTCAAAGCCCCCATCTCTCTCTCTTTGAGATTTGGGATAGGTTTCTTATGTTTTGTTTTGTTTTGGTTTTTAAGTATTGGCAATTGAAAACCAACCCAGATTTGAAAAATTGGGAATTGTTTTTTTAAATCTCTAACCAAATTACAATCTGAGTATTCAAATTTACTACTGTTTCTCAATTGGGTTTTCAACAAATTTTGATTTTAATCTTGTTTCTTCTTTTGTTTTGGTAACCCATCTCAAAAAATCTCTCAACCTTTGGGACTTAAATATTTGTTGTTGTCTATGTTTGATTATTATTTATTTCACAAACCCTTTTAGACAAAAGGTTGCAGTTATTTTTTTTTATTTTTTATTTTTTTTTGAGTGCGCTATATACAAAATTAATTCCTAAAACCATTTTGATTTAGTATATTTCGCATTATCTCCAATTTATTGATTGTTTAATACCATTTGTGGGGACATATTTTTTGAGTACCAACACGTGGCATGGTGACGCCGACGTGTCGGCCGAGGTGCCACGTGTCATGGTAGTTATGCCGAGGTAATCTCGGAGTTGCCGAGGTTATCTCCGAAGATATTGGAATCCGAGATAAGCAGATAAAGGACAAGGGTCCTAGATTGAGAGAATACTTCAGTTTGGGTAAAGATAAAACTCTTAGAGGATTTATCCTAAACCCACAGGGAGTTCCAGGTTGGCAGTAATCTTGAGTCTATTGGAGTTAGGCTCCTATTGGGACTAGGATTGTGTTGGCTATAAATAAGAGGCACCCCCATGGGTCTAAAGTAAGTTTTATATACTCAAGCTTGTGAGTTAAATACTTGATTATCTTTGAGAGATATACTGACTTGATCGTCGGAGTGCCCCCGGGTGGAAGAACCACCGCCGGAGCCTTTTCTTTCTGTGCAGGACAGCAAGGTGCCATCTATTCTGCCTGTGTTCTACAGTTGAATCACTAAGGAGGGCAGTGTGATCAGAAAATCCCCCACACAATTTGGCGCCGTCTGTGGGAAAGAAGGACGAATAGATGGCCAGTAACGCACAAAACGAGAAGGTTGGGGACGACGCTCCCGCTGGGAGTGGCAGGCCTATCAACCTTGACATTGAAGGAGACAACCACAACGAAGAAACCCGCGACCAGGGGCATGGAGGAAAAAACGTCGGCCAAGAGGGCGACACCTCAAAGAAGACAGACCAGGACAGATACTACAACGAAGATAACCTCCAGGTATGGAGGGACAGGTGCCTACGAAGGGATGAGGAAGTAAAAGAATGAGCAGGCAAGTTGGCAGACCTGTAGTCGGTCGTCAACTTTATGATGCAAAACAAGGTCATGCAGCCACCATACCCGCTGCAGGACACGCCAATTCCAGCAGTTAATACTCAAAAGGGAGGAAGGAAAGTAATTCCCGAAACACCTCGGCATACCATGAGCGCAAGGCACTCCCACCCGCCTTCCAGGGAGATCGGACGAGAAGAACCGAGACAAGAGAAATCTCAGAGGACATACCACACAAAGGACCCAGAGCCCAGAGAACATCGGCATGTCCAAAGGCAGGCACTCTGCTTTGACACAACCCATGGAGAAAGATCAAAACGGGCCCACCACGAGGCTGAGAGGAGTGTGCCAAAAAGACTGAAGTCAAAAGATAGCCGAGCTCTAGGGAGGAGTAAAGAGGACTTGAGAAACTACCTCAAGAGGAAGGAACAGAATGCTGAAGCTGAGGTTAATTCACCCAACAAGCCGAGAACACCGTTCTCGGTAGAACTGGACAAATTCGAGCACCAAAAGATTCAGCATGCCGAGGTTTCAGATATACGATGGTAAGTCAGACCTTAACTTCCACGTTGATCTATTCCTGAACTCAATGGCGTTGTGCAGTGGGAACGAGCCATTGCTCTGCAAAGTGTTCCCCTCGTCCTTTGGGGAGATTGCATCAGATTGGTTCCACAAATTGCCAAAGGGAAGCGTGAAGACCTGGGAAGGCCTGGCCGAGATGTTTGTGGCCAGGTTCGTGACAAATAAACTGCAGCCATTAAGAGTGGACGCACTAATGGCCTTGAAGATCAGCAAGGATGAAGGCCTTAGGGCCTATGCAAAAAGATACTACGAGGTGTTCAATCGAATACCTGAATGCAACCAAGAAGTAGCAGTCGTGTCTTTCAAAAATGGCCTGAAAGACGATTGTTCACTGCGAAAATCTTTGGCAAAGACATTGCCAAAGAGCATGGAAGAGCTCATGGCAAGAATCGAAAAATATGCCCGAGCCGAGGAGGATACATCAGCCCACAAGGAAGTCAAACAGGAAAAAGGGAACGGCTCGCCAAAGCGAGGCCGAAGCAACAACGGATTCAGCAAAACAGAGACAGAGTTAAGGGCCAAACAGGCAGTAACAACCGTGTTCCGAATTCCAATTCAAAAAATCCTAGGAAAAATTCGGAACCAGCCCTATTACAGAACGCCAGCAAGGGAACCGGGAGAATTTATGGGAAGAAACATGGACAGACATTGTGCTTATCACAATGAAAACGGACATACAACACAGGGCTGCAGAGCCCTAAAAGCACACTTGGAAGATCTGGTAAGGCAAGGCCACCTGAGAGACCTTGTCGATGAAACCAGAACAAGAGAAGAACAGGCAAGATTGCCTCAGGCCCCAGCAGCCCCACCACCTCCGCAACCTCAGGCAGAAAGACCTCGGATAGTTAATGTGATTCATTCAAAAGTTAACGAGAACGAAGTCAGAGAAGAGACTCAAAGGGTAAGGCATCTGCAGCATGTCTACCAGGTCGGGGAAAAAAGACATCGGCCAGCGGAGCGCCAAGGACCGATGATAGCCTTCACCGAAGCTGACCTAGAGATGGTACAGCACCCACATAATGATGCCTTGGTAGTATCCCTCCAGGTTGGGGAGTGCCAAGTAAAACGCATCCTAATAGATCAAGGCAGCTCTTGTGACATCATGTACGTTAGATGTTACAAGGAGCTAGGCCTTCACCCAGACGACATGGAGCAATCGAATGGCCCGATGGTCGCCTTCAATGGAACGCCGACGTGGCCACTAGGCGCTACAAACTTGGAAGTACAGGCCGGCACTAAGAAGATCAGGACAGAGTTCCTCGTGATTGACACACCTTCACCATATAACATCATCTTGGGAAGGCCGTGGTTACATGCAATGGGGGTAGTTCCCTCAACGTTGCATCAACTATTGCGGTTCCCGACAGAACATGGGATTGAAGAAGTCAGAGGAGACCAACTGCAGGCAAAAAATTGCTCCATGGCAGCAATGAAAACAACCTGTAACATACAAGAACCAGGGAAGGCAGAAATTGAAGATGAGGACATGGAGGTCCTAGAGGATGTCGGCAAAGAGCCGACCGAGAAGAGCGAGGAAACACTGAAGAAAATCCTCGTCCAGGAGGGCGATGAAGAGCGCTTCTTTCTTCTCGACTCAGGCTTAGCCGAAGAAGAAGAGAAAGAACTGGAAGCTTTTTTAAGAACAAACATAGAGGTGTTCGCCTGGACACCTTATGAAATGCCTGGCATTGACCCCAAGGTCACATGTCACAGACTGAACGTCGACAGGTCGGCTAAACCTGTAATACAACGAGCTAGAAGACCGACGTTGATGCACGTCGAAGTAGTGGAGGAAGAAGTAGACAGACTCCTGGAAGCCAAGGCCATCAGAGAAGTCAATTATCCAACATGGCTATCAAACACTGTGGTGGTAAAGAAAAAAACGGTAAATGGAGGGTCTGCGTAGATTTTACAAGCCTGAATAAAGCCTGTCCCAAAGACAGCTTTCCTCTGCCCAAAATCGATCAATTAGTAGACGCCACATCTGGACATGGAAGGATAAGCTTCCTGGACGCTTACAGAGGATACCACCAGATAGCCATGTACCCCACAGACGAGGAGAAGACAGCGTTCATCACCCCAAAAGGCCTGTACTGTTACAGGGTGATGCCTTTTGGGCTGAAGAACGCAAGAGCAACCTACCAAAGGCTGGTAACCAAAATGTTCAAGCACCTGATAGGCCAAACAGTAGAAGTCTACATCGATGACATGGTCGTGAAGACCAAAGAGCCTAAGAATCATCTTGCCGACCTGAAAGAGGTATTTGAAATACTCAAAACATATCGGCTCCGACTCAACGCATCTAAATGCGCGTTCGAAGTTGGATCTGGTAAGTTTCTAGGGTACCTGGTAACAAGAAGGGGAATAGAGGCCAGCCCAGATCAGATCAAGGCCATCCTAGATCTACAAAGCCCAACATCGGCAAAACAGGTTCAAATGCTCACTGGCAGGGCCGCAGCCCTAAACAGGTTCATAAGCCGAAGCTAAGACAAGTGTAAACCCTTCTTCAACCTAGTAAAAAAGACCGCAGATTTCCTATAGACTGAAGAATGTGAGGCCGCTTTGGCCGACCTAAAAAAGTATCTGACCACGGCCCCAGTCCTCTCAACACCTGAACCTGGGGAGGAGTTGTTTCTGTACTTAGCCGTGTCAGAACACGCAGTAAGTGCAGTGCTAATCCGAGAAGAGCAGGGAGAACAGAAGGCTGTCTATTATGTAAGCAAAACCTTGGCCGACGCAGAAACAAGGTATCTACCACTAGAGAAGTTAATGCTGGCCTTAGTAATGGCCTCAAAAAAGTTGAACCACTACTTCTAGGCACACAAGATTGTAGTGCTAACAGAGCACCCTCTGAAGTCCCTGTTACAACAAAGAGACTTAACAGGAAGAATTGCAAGGTGTACAGTGGCCTTGGGCCAGTATGACCTAGAGTTCAGGCCCAGAACAGCGATTAAGGGCCAGGTTTTGGCCGACTTTGTGGCAAAATTCACACCTGAATCCATCGAACATCGGGCTTCGTTGAGCCAAGATAAACGAGGTCCCAGCAAGCAGGGAGAATCCCGGCCAAAGGCCAAGGAAAAAAGGAAGGAAAAGCTCAGACCCTGCAGCATCTACATCGGCGACTCATTCAGACTGTTCGTCGATGGATGTTCAAACCGACAATGAGCGGGGGCAGGAGTGCTGCTGATATCCCCAGATGGAGAAATAATAAAACAATCCATCCGTTTGGGGTTCAAGGCCTCAAACAATGAAGCAGAATACGAAGCATTAATTGCAGGACTAAAGCTGGCAGCAGCAGCAGAAGCTGATGCGGTAATAGTTTTTTGTGATTCACAGTTAATTGTTAACCAGTCAACATGAGAGTTTGCAGCCAGAGACGAGAGGATGTCGGCATATGCAAAAGAGGTCATCAGATTGGCAGCCCTGTTTCAGAACTGCCGACTTCTCCAAGTAAGCCGAGATGATAACAGCCACGCCGACGCGTTGGCCAACCTGGCAAGTTCAATACAGACTGGAAAAACAAGAACAATTATGATCGACTATATGTCGGGCCCGAGCATAGAACCACAGAGCGCAAAGCAAGAAGTAATGTGTGTGGACATGGGGCCAAGCTGGATGGACGCAATTGTTGCATTCCTGAAAGAGGGAAAGCTGCCAGAAGACCATAAAGAGGCACACAAAGTCAGGTTGAAGTCGGCAAGATTCAGCCTGACCGCGGACGGACATCTCTACAGAAGGTCCTTCACTGGACCCCTTTTAAGGTGCGTACACCCTTTACAAGTTGAAGATTTTTTATATGAAATTCATGAAGGAATTTGTGGAAGCCACACTTGGGGCAGATCATTAGCCCATAGGGCCATTACCCAGGGGTATTGGTGGCCCTACATGCAAAAAGATGCAGAAGCATACGTAAAGAAGTGCGAACAATGCCAAAGGTTTGCACCTTTGATTCATCAGCCAGCTGCTGACCTGAATCCAGTATCCAGCCCTTGGCCGTTTGCCCAATGGGGCATGGATCTGGTTGGACAACTTCCCCAAGCAACTGGGCAAAGAAAATACTTGCTGGTAGCAACAGATTACTTCACAAAGTGGATAGAGGCAGAACCTCTGGCCAAAATCCGAGATGTGGACGTCAAAAATTTCATATGGAAAAACATTATCACCAGATTTGGCATTCCAAGAGCCATCGTTGCCGACAACGGAACGCAGTTTGACAGCAAACTTATCAAGAACTTTTGTGCGAAATTCAAGATCAAGAATTACTTTTCAACACCAAGTTTCCCCCAAAGCAATGGGCAAGCAGAAGCATCCAACAAAGTAATTTTGGATGGAATAAAGAAGAGGCTGCAGGCAGCAAAAGGAAAGTGGGTAGACGAATTGCCCAACGTACTTTGGGTTTATCGGACTACGTCGAGAAGATCAATAGGGGAATCCCCCTTTGCCGTGGCTTATGGCACAGAAGCAGTCATTCCACTAGAAGTCGGCATCCTACGGATCCGAACCCAGGAGAGTTGAGAATGGACCAATGACATACTCTTAGCCCGAGATCTGGATCTTTTAGAAGAACGAAGAGAGAAGGCTGCACTTCAGCTCGCAGTGTACCAGCAGCAGCAGCTGGCCAGAGCTTACAACAAGAAGGTCAACCCAAGAGATTTTCAAGTAGGAGACCTAGTCTTGAGAAAAGTCGTCGGCAACAAGAAGGATCCCAGAGAGGGCAAGCTTGGCCCAAACTGGGAAGGACCTTACATAATTACTTCGGTGCCAGGCAATGGAGCTTATCGGCTTGAAGACAATGAGGGCAAAGCATTGCCAAGACCCTGGAATACTTGTAATTTGAAATTTTTCTATCATTGAGATATTCATTGTATTTTGCCGACGTCATCAATAAAATCTTTACAGAATTCCCCAAGACTTATGAATGCATAATGTTGTCTCTAAGTAATGAGAACCCCGAGTGAAACTCAGGTTCACATTGGGGGCAGAGAGAAGGCAAAGAGATACAAAGTTTACCACTTGTTGAAATTTGTAGCAATTTACAAGTTGGTCAAACCGATACAAAGTTTACCACTTGTTGAAATTTGTAGCAATTTACAAGTTGGTCAAACCGATACAGAGATTAACACTTGTTGAAATTTGTAGCAATTTACAAGTGGGAGTCAAGCCGAGATTACTGCTTCTCTTCGCTTGTTGAAATTTGTAGCAATTTACAAGTTGAAGGGACGCCGATACTATTACTGACAGAATTATGGCAATCTACTGGTTGGCTAAAACCAAAAAAAAAATGCTTAACACTTGTTGAAATTTGTAGCAATTTACAAGTTGAAGTTAAACCGACATGTGATCATCTGTTGAAATTTGCAGCAATTTACAGGTCCAAGTAAAGGCTAAGTATATTGTTTAAACCCTTGTTGAAATTTGTAGCAATTTACAAGTAGATCATTGTTTAGCACTAGTTATAACTTGAAGAAATTCTACAGTATATGTTAATCCTTGTTGAAATTTGTAGCAATTTACAAGTAGGTTAGACCGAGATCACTGTTTAAACACTTGTTGAAACCTGAGAAAAAGTTTGCAGTCAAACATTGAATAGTATATGTTTTACACTTGTTGAAATTTATGAAAAGTTTGTAGGTCAGTATCTTGCCGAAGTAAGACTTATAGTTGTTATACCCGAGGTAAGTAACCCCGAGAAGATTGCACAAAAGAGGCAAAGTATGAAAGACATGCAACATATTCTAAGTATAGAACAATGCAGAAGCAATCGAGAAGAAATTAAAAGACTAAAGCATACAGAGAAAAGTAGTCACAATTGAACATAAAGAAGGCACATCGGCCATGGAAGGAAGCTTACATAGTCCAGCAAGTAAAAGAAAGTACAAAAAAAGAAAAGAGTACAAAAGACATTTAAGATTCTTCAACATCAACAGATGGTTTGGCTGGGACCTCGGAGGACTCTGGGAGAACCACCTCGGTATCTTTTTCTGCCGCAATCTCGGCGTCAATTTCTGCGACTGTTTGATCAAGACTTTTTTCAACCAAGAGGACATCAGATAATGCTTGTTCAGGAGTGGCCTCTTTAATGACCTCCTCATCTTCCTCATTAGTCAAGTCAAGGACTTGATCACCCTGAGGAAGAGACTTGGTCTCATTGGTATCCTTGGGCTTCCTTACTAGAGCATCATCATCATCATCCTTATCCTCATTCTCGGCTTTAGACTCGGATTCATCTTCATATTCAGTTTGACTTGGAGGTAGAGGAGGAGGGAATGGCAGAGGAATAGCATCGGCCTTGCGCAATGGCGAGTCATCTGGGATGTTAAGCTTCTTGACAAGAGACATCCAACCAAGGGAGAAGCCCCTGTTGCATGCCTGCCTGACTTGAAGTTTGTATTCCTCAGTAACGTCGGCCATGCCTTGGGCGTATGCCTTATCATCAGCCGCCTTGATCTCGGCATCCTTGGTGGCCAAAGCCTCCTGGAGTTCCTTCTCGGCTTGAGCTGCTTTTTCCTCGGCCTCTTTCTTTTGGGCTTCAGCCACCGTCTTTATAGCCTCGGCTGATTCAGCCTTTTCTTCGACTAACTGTTGGGCTTGAGTAGCAGCCTCAGCTTGGTCCTCCAACTTCTTCATCTTTGCTTGAAGACTTTTGTTTATCTTTTGAAGGGTAGAATACTCCTTCTTTAAGTCATTTAACTTCTCCCTGGTCTCAAAGGATTGCATGGAGAAGGAATGTGCATGCTGGACAGCCTGAAAGGACACAAAGCAAAAAATTATTACAGAATTTTACAAGTATGAAGAGATGAGGATAAAACAAGTTACCAAGTGAAGACACTTACTTGCACACAGCGTTGAAGCATAAAAGCATAATTTTCGAACTCACTCATTTCAGCATTCTTTTCCAAATCACCTGGAAGAAGAAGAGTTGTACTGAGTGCAACGTCGATATTTATGTCATCGGCGCTATCACTGGCCAAGACAGGCTTGTTCTCCAGAGTAATTGTAGGCGTCCAGGGGACATCTGGTGCCTTGGACTTTGAAGTCGTCGCAGAGGAAGACCTCGGCTTCTTTGATTTCTGGGACTCTGCTGGTTGAGTTTCAGCAGACCTTTTTACCGAAGTAGAAGCAGTCTTCTTGCTCTCGGCTAATTGTGAGATGGGCAAAGCATCCTCAGCCTCAGCCTCAGTAGCTTTGGTCTTTGGCTGAGCCTTCTTTGTTCTTTTTGGTTTTGGTGGGGGCATCGTTTGGGTTGGAACAGCATCGACATCGGCTGGTAGGTCGGCTAGAAGATCTTGGGCGACAGGCTTTGGGCGCACCATTTCGGCAGTTTTGACAAGTCTGCGCCGGCGTTTCCTTTCAGGAATTGGTACCAAGTATGGTGCCGAGGTGGAAGGTTGATTGGTTGGGTCAGATGTGGACTCTTGATCTGTTCGGGATGAGGAAGCGACTTGAGTTGTGGCAGTAGGTGGAGAAAGGCTCTTTTTCACCCTCATTGGAACGTCGGACAAAGTGGATTTGTACGTTGGGATGAAATTCAGTACCAATGGAGCCTTGCGCTTGTGAATCGGAAGGTCTAGGAGCTTCTTCAGGTCTTTTCCAAGAAAATATGACTGGCGGAAGCCCTTTGGTGGCTTGCGAACGTCTGCAAAAAAGAACACGACATTAGAGAGACAAAATCTTGAGGATATGGGAAGAACAACTAAGTGATTGACACTGGGCTCTTACCCTTGCCCTCTTTAACTGTTCGGGGAAGAAGGTAAAGATGAACATCTTCGTCTGGGCCAAACTCCCAATTTCCAGAAGCAATCAGATAGTCATCTCCAGCCCCTTTGTTGGAATCTGGGAGGTCGGCTACAATTTTGAATTCAGCGGACCTCGGCTTGAGTTAATACACGTAACCTTTCTCTTTCAGGTTAAGGGCGCACATAGTATAACAGTATTGGATGTCGGCGAGAGTGATCCTAACATTCTCCTGCCGAGCTAAGGCTATGGTACCATTAAGCACTCTATAGGAGTTGATGGTGAGTTGCATAGGGTTCAAGGTGTAGTAGTGAAGGACTTCACGAAAAAGGGGATTTAGTAGGAGCCGAAGTCCACATTCAACGAAGGCAACAACGGGAAAAGGCATTGTATCATTCGTGGGCATAATAGAGTCGTCCTCTCCAGCTAGTCTCAGGTGGACATCATCTGGGATGGAGAACTCTTGCCTAAAGAATTCGAGTTTGGTTGGGGTGTTTACCCTATGTCTCCACATGCCCATTGCGTCAATCTAAGTATAAAGGGCTAGGTTTCAGATGAAAGTTAATTCAGAAGGGTTGCAAGAACCTCGGCTACAAATCTGGGAAATTACAGGTAAGACTTGTTTCAGTTTTTCCTAAGAATTGAAGGTTCTATAAACAAATCCCAAACCTAAAACTATGAAGACGAAGATCAAGGGCACAGATCTGGAAAAAATACAAAAGGCAGAAAACAAAGGCGAAGTTTCAGATCCAAGAACAAAAAATGGGCTATTAGAAACACGAAGATTACAAAGGGTTGAGGGCCAAAAATAATGGTGAAACAGTGCAAGTGTTCATGACATGTGCGAAAAGATGCATTCAGGTGAATGATTCACAAATTAAATGCTTGAGCAGAACAGTAAAAGCAGGAAATTCCAGAAACGATCAAGAACTGGGAAAGAAGGGTCAGTTGCTTACCAGATAAAGTGAGGCCGGAATGAAATTCGCCGAGGACAGACGACGGTTGAAACAGTAGCAAAAGCTTCGCAGGAATGGCAGAATGAAGACAGTTGCAGAGCTTAGAGCAAGAGCAATGGCGGGTTTGGGAAAGTTTAGAGAGAGAGAAAGCAAGAGAATCGAAATGTAAAAGTGAAGAGAAAAAGACGAAGGAAAGGTTTTTTGTCAAAAACTCGAAACGGCGGCAAAATGAAAACAATTATTACGCCTGGAGCATCGCATACGTCAGGCGGCGCACGCAGAGCAGACGATTTTCAGGCGCGTCAGTGATACGATCCAATGAGGATCATACACATAGGAAAAACGGTTGAGAGGTGATGCATGACAGCTCATGCGCGTGGAAGAGTTCATTTGAATTCTTGATCTTGAAAGAAGACATGTCGGCCTTAAGAGAATGACCTCGGCTGAAGAGTTCTAACGCCGACGTACTGGAAAGAAGAACAATATAGGTTCCATCACCTCAGAATGCCGAGGTAATAGAACCTAGGGGGCAGTTGTGGGGACATATTTTCTGAGTACCAACACGTGGCATGGTGACGCCGACGTGTCGGCCGAGGTGCCACGTGTCGTGGTAGTTATGCCGAGGTAATCTCGGAGTTGCCGAGGTTATCTCCGAAGATATCGGAATCCGAGATAAGCGGATAAAGGACAAGGGTCCTAGATTGAAAGAATACTTCAGTTTGGGTAAAGATGCAACTCTTAGAGGATTTATCCTAATCTCACTGGGAGTTCCAGGTTGACAGTAATCCTGAGTCTATTGGAGTTAGGCTCCTATTGGGACTAGGATTATATTGGCTATAAATAAGAGGCACCCCCGTGGGTCTAAGGTAAGTTTTATATACTCAAGCTTGTGAGTTGAATACTTGATTATCTTTGAGAGATATACTGACTTGATCGTCGGAGTGCCCCCGGGTGGAAAAACCACCGCCGGAGCCTTTTCTTTCTGTGCAGGACAGCAGGGTGCCATCTATTCTGCCTGTGTTCTACAGTTGAATCACTAAGGAGGACAGTGTGATCAGAAAATCACTCACACAGGAAGAATAGCAAGATGGGCAGTTGCCTTAGGCCAATATGACCTGGAGTTCAGGCCCAGAACAATAATTAAAGGCCAAGTTTTGGCCGACTTCGTGGCAGAATTCACGCCTGAATCCATCGAACATCGGGCTCCGTTGAGCTAAGATGAACGTTGTCCCAGCAAGCAAGGAAAATCCCAACCTAAGGCAAAAGAACAAAGGAAGGAAAAACTCAGACCCTGCAGCATCTACATCGGCGACTCCTTCAGACTGTTTGTCGATGGAAGTTCAAACCGGCAAGGAGCAGGGGCAGGGGTATTGCTGATATCTCCAGATGGAGAAATAATAGAACAGTCTATCCGTTTGGGGTTCAAGGCCTCAAACAATGAAGCAGAATACGAAGCATTAATTGCAGGGCTAAAACTGGCAGCAGCAGCAGAAGCAGATGAGGTAATAGTTTTTTGTGATTCACAGCTTATTGTTAACCAGTCAACAGGAGAATTTGCAGCCAGAGACGAAAGGATGTCGGCATATGCAAAAGAGGTCATCAGATTGGCAAACTTATTTCAGAACTGCCGACTACTCTAAGTAAGCCGAGATGATAACAGCCACGCCGACGCGTTGGCCAACCTGGCAAGTTCAATACAGACCGGAAAGACACGGACAACTATGATTGACTATATGTCGGGCCCGAGCATAGAGCCACAGAACACAGAGCAGGAAGCAATGTGTGTGGACATGGGGCCAAGCTGGATAGATTCAATTGTTGCATTCCTGAAAGAAGGAAAGCTGCCAGAAGACCGCAAGGAGGCACACAAAGTCAGATTGAAGTCGGCAAGATTCAGTCTGACTGCGGACGGACATCTCTACAGAAGGTCCTTCACTGGACCCCTTTTAAGGTGCGTACACCCTTTGCAGGTTGAAGATTTTTTATATGAAATTCATGAAGGAGTTTGTGGAAGCCACGCTGGGGGCAGATCACTAGCTCATAGGGCCATTACCCAGGGGTATTGGTGGCCCTATATGCAAAAAGATGCAGAAGCATACGTGAAGAAGTGCGAACAATGCCAAAGGTTTGCACCTTTGATACACAGCCAGCTGCTGACCTGAATCCAGTATCCAGCCCTTGGCCGTTTGCCCAGTGGGGCATGGATCTTGTTAGAAAACTTCCCCAGGCGACTGAGTAGAGAAAATACTTGCTGGTAGCAACGGATTACTTCATGAAGTGGATAGAGGCAGAACCTCTTGCCAAAATCCGAGATGTGGGCGTCAAGAACTTCATATGGAGAAACATCATCACCAGATTTGGCATTCCAAGAGCCATAGTTTCCGACAACGGAACGCAGTTTGACAGCAAACTCATCAAGAACTTTTGTGCGAAATTCAAGATCAAGAATTACTTTTCAACACCAAGTTTTTCCCAAAGTAATGGGCAAGCAGAAGCATCCAACAAAGTAATTTTGGATGGAATAAAGAAGAGGCTGCAGGCAGCAAAAGGAAAGTGGGTAGACGAATTGCCCAACGTACTTTGGGCATATCGGACTACGCCGAGAAGATCAACAAGGGAATCCCCCTTTGCCATGGCTTATGGCACAGAAGCAGTCATTCCACTGGAAGTCGGCATCCTAGGGATCCGAACCCAGGCAATTGAGAATGGGACTAATGATATACTCTTAGCCCAAGATCTGGATCTTTTAGAAGAACGAAGAGAGAAAGCGGCAATTCAGCTCGCAGTATACCAGCAACAGCTTGCCAGAGCCTACAACAAGAAGGTCAATCCAAGAGATTTTCAAGTCGGCGACCTAGTCTTGAGAAAAGTCGTCGGCAACAAGAAGGATCCCAGAGAGGGCAAGCTTGGCCCAAACTGGGAAGGACCCTACAGAATTACTTCGGTATTAGGCAATGGAGCTTATCGGCTTGAAGATAATGAGGGCAAAGCATTACCAAGACTTTGGAACACTTGTAATTTGAAATTTTTCTATCATTAGTACTGCATTATTTTTTGGCCGATGTCATCAATAAAATCTTTTCAGAATTCTTCAAATGATTGATAAAGATACATAATATTGTTTCTGGGAGACATGAATAATGAGAACCCAAGTGGAACTCAGGTTCACATTGGGGGCAGAGAGAAGGCAGAGATGCTTAACACTTGTTGAAATTTGTAGCAATTTACAAGTTAAAGTTAAGCTGAGATGATTCCTTATCTTCACTTGTTGAAATTTGTAGCAATTTACAAGTTGAAGTTAAGCTGATTCCTTATCTTCACTTGTTGAAATTTGTAGGTTAAGACCGAGACCACTGTTTAAACACTTGTTGAAACTTGAGAAAAGTTTGCAAAGATAACACTGAATAGTATATGTTTTACACTTATAGAAATTTATGAAAAGTTTGCAGGTCAGTATCTTGCCGAAGTAAAACTAGTAGTTATTATACCCAAGGTATGTAACCCCGAGAAGATTGCACAAAGAAGGCAAAGTTTGAAAGGCATGCAAAATATTCTAAGTATAGAATCATATAGAGACAGTCAAAGAAAAGACAGAAGAGTACAGACATTCAAAGAAAGATAGTCATGTTAAAACACCCAACAAAAAACAGGAGGCACATCGGCCATACAAAGAAGCTCATATTGTCCAAAAAATAAAAGAGTACAAAAGAAATCAAAGTTATGATTCTTCAACTTCAGGCGCAATTTGAGTTTGGACCTCGGCAGCCTCTTGGAGAACTACCTCGGCAGATTCTTGAAGAGCTACTTCAGCTGTCTTTTCTGCCACAATCTCAGCATCAATTTCAGCAAGTGTTTGATCAAGACTTTTTTCAACTGGAGGCGCGTCAGATGATGCTTGTTCCGGAGTAGGCTCTTTAACAGCCTCCTTATCCTCCTCCTCATGAGTCAAGTCAAGGACTTGATCATCCTGAAAAGGAGCCTTGGTCTCATCGGCGTCTTTAGGCTTCCTTACTAAGGCCTCATCATCATTCTTATCCTCATCCTCAGATTCAGATTCAGATTCATCTTTAACTTGACTTGGAGGTGGAGGTGGAGGGAATGGAAGAGGAATAGCGTTGGCATTACGGAGAGGTAAATCGATAGGAAGATCAAGTTTCTTTATTAGAGACATCCAACCAAGGGAAAAGCCC
>JAPPVO010003185.1:0-28779 GCA_030407325.1 Camellia japonica
AAATGTGTTGCAGAATCAATTTCCGATTGCAGCAGGGTCCGGTATTGTATTCATTTTCTGGGGTAGCTAAAGAAAACCCATTTCACATTTTAGCTTGTCGAATTCACTACTTGGTTGTTGAATTTGTTAAATAATGGTTTCTGTATATCTTTATTCCCCAACAGTGAGATAATATATATAGATACAAGTCATATCCTGTAAACAAGGCAACAAATCTATTCTAAAGGAAACTAAATAAATCAGTCATATTCTAACGCTATGTTTGGATTGACTAATTTGGGGAGAAAAAAAAAGAAATGGAGTGATATGTATTTCTCTTATTTGTTTGGATAACCTAAGTAGAGAGAAATGAAAAAAAAAATTGAGAGAAATTGAGAGAAACTCATTGTTCTTATCAGTCTCATTTTCAATCTTTCCAAAAGTGGAGAGATTGAGAGAGAAAAGAAACCACTATTTTCATAATATCAATTTTGTCCCTATAAAAATAAAAGAGATAAAATGATTGAAAATATAAAAAGGTTATTTTGGTAATATAATATAAAATAATTTCTTTTCTTTTCTCTTAATGAAACCTAACCAAACAAGAATGAGAGAAATCACAATCATTTCATTTCTTTTATTTCTTCCTTATCCAAATAAAAAGGAGAGAAATCACAATCATTTCTTTTCTTTTCTCTTATTACTTAAGTAATCCTTTCTTTTCTTTTCTCTTCTAGGTTCCCAAACATAGTGTAAAGGAATCTAAACATATCTAGAATCAATTAATTTAAATCTTATATACAGCTCATGCACAGCTCATGCCAACATTCCTCCTCAAGTTGGAGCGTAGATATCTATCATGCCCAACTTGTTGATTATACCATGGAACACCTTTCCTAAAACTGCTTTGGTGAGTACATCAGCTAACTGACTTTCAGACCGGACAAATGGAAATTGTATAATCTTTTGATCAAGGTTCTCCTTGATGAAATGACGATCAATTCCAACATGTTTGGTGCGGTTATGTTGTACAGGATTATGTGCAATTTCAATGGCTGCTTTATTATCACAATGGAGATTCATAGGGCGTGTATATTCAATCCCTAAATCTTTTAGTACACTTCTTATCCATAACAATTCACATACACCATGAGCCATACCTTGGAATTCAGCTTCGGCACTTGATCTTGCCACGACCTTCTGTTTCTTGCTTCTCCATGTGACAAGATTACCTTCCACAAAAGTAAAATAACCAGACATGGACCTTCTGTTGGTTTGATCACCCGCCCAATCAGAATCTGTGTATCCTTCAATATTAGAAACACCATTGTTTGAAAACAACACCTCTTTTCCTGGAGCATTCTTCAAGTACCTTAAGATTCGATATACCGCATTCATATGCTCTTCACCTGGTGTATGCATGAACTGACTTACAACGCTCACTGCATAAGCTATATCTAGCCTTGTGTGTGACAAATAGATTAATCTCCCAACTAACTGCTGATAGCGACCTTTGTCTGTTAGAACTTGATCGGGAACAACTTCAAGCTTATGATTCAGTTCTATGGGCGTATCTACTAGTTTGCAAGCAAGCATTCCAATTTCGGTTAAAAGATCTAACACATACTTCCATTGTAAAAGAAAAATCCCGCGGTTTGATCTTGCCACCTCAATCCCCAAGAAATATTTAAGTTGCCCGAGGTCCTTTATTTCAAAATTAGCAGCCAAATATTCCTGTAATGCTTTCATTTCCCATGGGTCGTCTCCTGTCAAGACCATATCATCGACATACACAATTAAAGCCGTTACCTTCCCTTTCTTGTGTTTTATAAACAAGGTATGGTCGGAATTACTCTGCTTATAACCGAATGCCTTCATTGTAAAGGAGAACCTCCCAAACCACGCTCTAGGTGACTGTTTCAGACTGTACAATGACTTTTTCAGTTTACACACTTCACCTCTATATGAAGAACTGCGTTTAGCTCCGGGTGGTAACTCCATGTAGACCTCTTCCTCTAAATCTCTATTGAGGAACGCATTTTTAACATCAAATTGCTGCAGAGGCCAATCCCTATTAGCTGTTATAGATATGAGAATACGAATTGTATTGAGCTTGGCTACTGGTGCAAACGTCTCTTGATAATCCACTCCATACCTTTGCGTATACCCCTTTGCAACTAACCTTGCTTTATATCTATCAATATTGCCATCTGCTTTGAGTTTCACCGTGAACACCCATCTGCAACCAATGGTCTTCTTTCCTTCGGGTAATGGAACAATTTCCCAAGTGGCATTCTTTTGTAATGCCTCCATCTCTTCATTTATCGCCTTTGTCCATTTCGGATCTGTCAATGCGTCCTGCACATTACTAGGAATAGATACAGTGGATAATTGATTAACGGTAAATGCACATGATTCAGATAACCTATGGGACGACACATGGTTGCTAATTGGGTATTTAGTCTTAGCTTTAGGATCAGGTTCATATTGTTTCTTCGGGACTCCCTTATTTGATCTTTGCGGATATGTAGACATTGGCAATTCTGGATATATCTGTGTTACATTAGATTCATCTGATACGGGGTTTGAGATTACCTGAGGAATGACATTTTGGGTTGATTCTTCAGTTAATGGTGTAGACATGGGCAACTCTGACATGTGGGGAGTACCTGATGTAGAGTTTGGGAGAACTACCACCTCACGTTCAGTTTCAGAAAAATTCTCACAGCTTTGTTGATCACAATTCTGTTGAACACTTTTCCCGCTATTCCTAAGTTGTTCATGCACGTCTTTCCCGTTGTTCCCGAACTATTCATGCATGTCTTCTAAGTCCATAAATACATCTCCTCCGCCACCTCCTTGTAACGCATCCTCTTCATTAGAACTCTCCCCCTGAAGAAAAGGACTAGAGACCCCTGCAGAGTAATACGGTTCAGATTCATGAAAAGAAACATCCAAAGTGACATGGACTTTTCGGGTATGAGGGTCATAGCATTTATATCCTTTTTGAAACTCAGAATAGCCAACAAAAACACACCGGCGTGCACAAGGATCAAGTTTAGTTCGCAAACTTTTGGGAATGTGAACATATACAGTACAACCAAAGACTCGAGGTTCAAGATTTAGGAGGTGAGGAATAGAAAGTAAGGATTGCAGTTTGTTTTGGGGGGTTTGAAAATCTATCACGCGAGAAGGTGTACGATTAATGAGGTAAGCTGCGAATTTCACTGCCTCGCCCCAGTAAAATCGAGGCATGTTCATGCCAAAGAGAGATGCACGAACCACTTCCAATAGTTGTCTATTCTTCCTCTTTGCCAAACCATTTTGTTGTGGAGTATAGGTGTTAGAAGTTTGATGGCGAATTCCAAGGTGGCTCAAAAAAGTGCCGAATGATATATCTATAAACTCAGTACCGTTGTCAGACTGTAAAAACTTCACTGATTCTTCAATGGCATCATGCACTTGCACAGCTTCATCCAAACCCTTATTGACAACATGTTCTGTTTTTACAGCATTTATACATATATATAGAGACAGAGAGAGAATATCTCATAAAAATCAAGTTCTTCGCAGGGAAAGGCGGGAAAATGGAATCCGAAGACTCTGCTTTCGCTTGTTCTTCAAGTTCTTCTTCCTGCCATTGCTATCTCTGTTGCGCAATACACAGACGTCACCATTGCATACGTATTGACTGGGCTGCGAAGATGATTCGGAAAAACAGCCCAAGAAATTGAAGAACATGGCCATTCAGACTCTCTGAAGGCTTGCTAAAAAAAATCTCTGCCAAATTCAGAGCCAAAAAAAAAAAAAAAAAAAAAGAGAGAAGCTTTTTAGTTGTTTGTTTCTTAATTGGGATGAAGATTGGTATATATGGAAGACAAGTGATTGGATTGTGAATAATGCTTTGAATGGTTCCAAACACATCGTGGGAAAGTTGTTTTAAAAAGGCCAGTTTTCATAGGGTCAATATGAGTGGGCTATGACTCTTATTTTTCATGTTTGAATGTCGACTCTCTTTATGTTTTAAACCAATTATTTTCACATCATTTTGTTTAGGGATAGTAAGGTCAAGTTTGGCATGTCTGGAAAAAGATAAAAAGTAAAAAAATTATTTTCAAAAGTTGAAAAATTATCACTATTTATTAAAAAAATATTAAAAAATTAATTTAACACATAATTATATTTTCAGACAACTCTGCGGTCCAACAGTGGAAGTGATTTTTGGGAAAAATTGCATGGTTTTAGGTGCACAAATACCACAGTGATGTTCGGCCCATAGGGGCCATCACGGGTCCTGTTTTAATAATCTGAACCGTTCAATGTGTAGAACTCATCGAGTAATATACGCCTGTAAAAAATCACGTTGATCGGATATCGGTAAATATATGATCAAATCAGTTAAAATTTATAAAATGGATGGTGTTATAGTTAACGGTTGAAAAAAAAACTAATTCGATTAGATAGCTATTGATATCCGATCAACGTGATTTTTTACAAACATATAGTACTCGACGAGTTCTACACATTGATCAGTTTTGATTAGCAAAATGGAACCCGTGGTGGGCCCCCATGGGCCGAATAGCACCTCCAATTCAATACACAAAAAGCAGGGAATCATATCCCAGGTACACTCTACGCACGCTGTCCGCCTATTTCCTCACTGTACCGCCTATTTCCTCACAATCTTCTCCTATACACTAATTTATATAAATTTTTAATACACATTTTTTTATAAAAAGTCAAAAAGTTATTCCAAACAACCATATATTTTTTCCTCAACTTTTTAATTCAAAAAATTAAAAAGTGCACTTATTTAGGACACCCCAAACAACCCAATTTTGGACCCGTAAATTTTTTTTTAGTGATTTTTTTTTAAGGAAATTTCATTTTGATTATTTAATCTATTCATTTTGTAGCTTTCTGTATAGTTCATTTGGGAAAAAAAATCAAATTAATCTGATATTTATAATCATGTAATTTTATAAGATTTATTTAAATAATCTATTTTAAAATTATATTTATTGTTTATTATTAAAGACATTTAATAAATTATGTGACTATTATTATCGTAAAATTTGACTTTTTTTTTCTCTTGTCATGACTTTGTGTTTTTGGGTTTGAGTGTCCTCGCTGTTTTTGTCTAAAACAATTGTTTTCGCAGCATTTTGTGTGAACTGTCACTGGTCTTCTATTTTCTCTTATTCTCATATTTTGACCCAAAGAAATTAATGGAGCCAAGTAACCAAATTCTTCTCTCTCACCAATTAGACCGTGTTGTTGAGCCTTTGTAGATTACAGGATTTATATTAATAATTTAAATTATTTATACAAAAAAAAGAAAATAAAAGAAGAAAGATTAGATAATCGTAAATACATGAATGGATCACGTTTGTCTTAAAAATAATTAGATATACTTTTGTTAGTTTTCATATAATTAGTCAGACTATTGTAGATATATAGTTAGATCACATTTGTCATTAAAATAATAATTTTATTTACTTTCATGTTAGTTAGACTAGCTAATTAATAACCAATTCTTTTTTTTTTTTTTCATTTTTTCTTTTTTCATCTTTTTAATTTCTTTTTGCGAATTGAAAGGGGAGCTGTTTATATGAGAAGTTATAGAAGTAATTTCCATAACTGACCACACCTAAATAAATTTATTTTAGTAGGCCAAAGAGGACCAAGCTTTTATTATAATTTATATGACTTTCAGAGAGTTGGCCTGCATCATTCATGTCAACATCAAGATTATTGGTTGTTTGGAGTGTCCTAAATAAATGTACTTTTTGTCTTTTTAGACTAAAAAATTGAAGTTGAAAATATGAATGTTTGGGTTAACTTTTTGACTTTTTTATGAGAAAATGTGTATTAAAAAATTGTATAAATTAGTTTGTAAGGGAAAATTAGAATTGGGAGTTGTGCAGCCGTAATTGTTAACTTTTGATGAATAGTGATAACTTTTTAACTTTTTGAGTAACTTTTTGACTTTTTGACTTTTTTGATTTTTGACACGTCTCTTTTGCTCTTTAAAGAAAATTATATAGGTTTCGTTTGGAAAAATGGGTTAAATTAGGTTGAGTTTTAAGTTATTTTAGTTATAAAAAGATAAAATAAATTTTTTCACTCAATAAGACAAAATATCACATTTAATCCATAATTATTACATTCTTTTTCTCACAAAAAATCAAAAAAGACCTTCCCAAATGAGACTTTTTAATCCCAGACTTAAATAGTCAAAAAATCAAAAAATTAAAAAGCCAATCCACTTCCCAAAGGAATGACAACTCACGTAATTACATAAAAAAAGGTATAAGAATATTGAACATGGGCGGTGATTGAGACCCCCTCACCTCTCCACCCCCACACACACGTGGAGGTTGGTGATTGGAGGAAAAAACAAAAAAAAATTGACCAATCAGAGGCCAGTGGGGGTTATGGGAGGGACCCCCAGAGGGGGTCCGGATCTTTTTCCTATAAGACATTATTGAATTTTAAGAAGTGTTATTTAGGCCTTGTTTGGGGTAATCTAAAAAAGTTAAAAAGTCAAAAAGTCACTATCCTATTTATGTCACATCATCTTATTTAAGTCACGTCACCCTTCTATCACATCATTTCAAACCCAACCCATATTTCACAAAAGGAAAATGATTTGGAGCCCTAAAAACTGTCCCCCTAATCCCCCTAATTTCCATTTTGGGTAACTGTTTCCTTGTTTTTTTTTTTTTTACTTGATATGGAAATTAGGAGGATTAGGGGGAGTGTTTTTAGGGGGATGTAGCAAGGTCCTTCACAAAAAATAAAAAAGTGTACTTATTTAGATCATCCCAAACTATCCTTAGTTAAGCATTAATTAAATAATATTAAAAAATAAAAATTTTAATAACATATTTTATATATTCTTATACATTTACGTATCTTTATTATATATATATATATATATATATATATAATTAGTATTTTCCATTTAAAATTCAAAAATGGCTTCGATTAGTCTTTATTTCGACACCACACAGTTACACCTATCTAGTTGGTTGGAAGTTGAATGGTCTAAGTCACCAACTACATAGGCCTCGTTTGGGAAAGTGACTATTTTAGAAATTTTTTGATTTTTTAGTTATTTTAATAGATTATTTTAGTTTTTGTGTTTTGGAAAGATGAGATGGATTTTTATTTGAATTGTTGTATTGAAAAATGTGTTGAAATGATGTTTGAAGTTAAAATGATAAATTTGTCCTTAAGATTACAATTTTTTAAATGATATAAAAAGGGCAAAAATCGTAATTTACCAGTTGATGTAACAATTTGTCAATTGACAGTGTAGGCTGTGCCTACACTGCTGGCAGCTGCAGCCTATTTTTTTTTTTTTGAAAAACTTTGAACAGTGGGGCTTTTTGTCTTATTTGTAATTTGAGGCTATAATAGCCTCAACCCTTTCTTCCCAAACAGCGCCATAATAGAAGAAAATAAATTCAAAAAAATTAAAAAAGCGCATCATTTTTATATGAATCTTGTTAATATGTACTCTTAAGACATATATTAACATACACTTTCAGTTACAATATTTAAGTCTTTGATTATGACTTACAGACTTTTGAGTTTTTGATTATGACTTATTATATTATTAATTATGATACATTGTGATGTTAATTATAATATTATTTTAGTTATGATCCAAAAATTATTTAGTAATTTATTTTTTTTTTAGTTTTCAAAACTTACAAATGACATGACTTGTACCATAACATTACCCAACTTAAAAATATTATATATTCTCTATTACATTCACTTTTATACAAAATGTGCAACATCCTTTTAAATTTCTTAACCTATGACCTTATTAGAAAAAGAAGCAACACCTTCGTCAAAGTAATCTCTAGTTACAAAATTTCTTGACATATGACCTTATTAGAAA
Organism: Camellia japonica; assembly: GCA_030407325.1. Lineage (NCBI taxonomy): Eukaryota > Viridiplantae > Streptophyta > Magnoliopsida > Ericales > Theaceae > Camellia > Camellia japonica. The sequence continues at coordinate 7,895 of JAPPVO010003185.1, forward strand.
GAAAAGCCTTGTTCAAAGTAATCCCTAGTTACAAAGTTATACAAGATAGAATCCAAATATCTCACATGAGTATGGAATTCACATAGGACTCACATTGTATAGGTCTCACACCCATATGAGACATTTGATAGAATTTTTAGGGTCTCTAACATTACTCTTATATATGTAAGCACCTAGATTGGTGCCTTTTGTCTTTCTTTATGCCAAGTGTTCAATTATCTATAATAATTATAAAAAAAACAAAAAATAGATAGATAGGAGGATGAGGCGAGACTTACACTTAAGATCATGTAAGGAAGACTCTTTTCACTTGAGATTACAAACAATAAATGTCAGGGAAATTTGGTCATAAACCTCTCTCATCTTCCTTTTCTTGTTAAAATGATAGAAAAAAATTTAATACTTTTAAAACTCTCTTATAATTATAAAATTCTGTATAAATGACAAAATTTGTTATTTGAATATTTTATTTGACCATTTGTAGACATTCCATTTTTGACTGCCCGCAAGACTTAGGCACTTGGTTCGATACACTCGATGATAAAAGTTGAATTGTGTGCTTTCAGTTCACAGCGATTCGGATTCAGTCAAGCTTCCGAAATAATATCAAATCTTCAATATTTACCTTGTTTGGGCCTGTGAGTTTCATTTTTGGACCGTTGTCCACCCTGAGTTGAGTTTGAACCAAAAAATAAGGGAAGACATCAAAGCCCGGCCGTGTATCAATGATGGCCGGCCGTGGCTATGAATAGCCGGCCAGCCCTTGGTAGCGAAGAATACTATTCTGGCCGGGAGTCCGCCAACTATCCATTTTTGAAGATATTTATCACATTTTGAACTCAAATTCTATAAAAACAAAGCTGTGTTATTATTTTGAGGGTTGAACAAAATTTAGAAAGCCTATATACACCTTGAGGGCTCCTCCCTCATCTTTCTTCCATTGCAAGCAACCTTTGAACTAACCTAGCTTCCTTGTGTTATCTCCATACACCATATACAACCTTGTCTCACCACCTTAGAGCCTTGGTTGATCTTGGAGAAGCATAATTTAAGCTTGAGAGTGAGTTGAGATTTGGATCACAAACAAAAAGCTTACCCCTTGAGAGGTGTAAGTTTGTTATCTTTTCTCTTGTCTTTATTTCTTTCATTTGCTACATAATTCTTATTGTTTTGTGTTGTTTGGAGTCTATTTGAAGTGTTTAAGATTGGGTTTGAAGGGCTACCAAAAGGGTAGAAAGAGCATGTTCTTTCTACACCTTTACTTATAGCTCAAACCCTTCATTTTCCACTCTTTTTCTTTGATATCTACACTGATTTTCAGAGTTTTAGAAAGCCTAAAAATCATGTTTTAAGATTTTAAAAGTGGAGGGGTTAGCCACCCCTCCTTGTTCTTGCTTTCTAGCATTGTTTCATTTTTTTGTTGTTAGGCTTTTTAGGCCTTTTTTCATGCATTTTTAGCATCTATTTTTCATGCGTTAAGGACTGTTTTAGGGCTGTCCAAGCCTTTTAAATTGGTTCATGCTTTGTTTAGTTTAGCTATTGTCTCATAAGTTGGCATACATAACTTGTTGCATGTTGTTCTAAGCATTTCTTTAATTATTTTCATGTTTAAAAGTCTAATTTTAACAATCAATCCACCATCCATCTCTTTTATTCTTGAGAATGATTTCAACTGATTGAGGTTGTTCAAGACATGTAAGAGAGACTCTTACTTAATGGCTTAATCTTTTCAGAGATTCATTGCCAACGGCGTGGTCTCTCTCTCTCTCTCTCTCTCATGCTTTAGAATAACCTCTCATTTGACATTACTTCTTGTTTAGAGGACTATAACACCACCATAGACAAATGGACTAAAAAAATAGTAAAACTTCATAAAATTGGCTTAAAACTTGGATCAATCCATATAAAGAAAATGGCTTAAAATTGCTCCAACTTGCCCAGACGTTATGCCAAGTTCCTTGTGTCAAGAGTCGTCACATGCTAATTCATGGCATTTTGATGATTCTTGAAGCATTGCAACCTTCCTCTTTGAGTTCATACCATGACAAGCGGGAGGGGTGGTCTCATTCTTTGCATTTCATTGATTTTTTGTCCAAAATTGCATCCAAGACCATCAAGCAATCAATTTGCGCATTGATGGCTTTGGAATCAATTTCAACCTTCTCTCAAGGTTTTCCCATGACAAAGAAGGAAAAAAGGGACAAACAGAGCTTAAGAACACTCTGTCTGCACTGGTTCACCTCAAAACACAACAATAGAGTTTTGCACCAAATTGATGCATGGCCGGCCATCTGTAGGCCTGGCCGGCCATCAATGATGCACGGCCGGCCCTCAGTGTATGGCCAGCAGTGTAGTTTTGCAAGAAAACAGAGGCAGTGGCTGAAGGTGAAACAGAGTTGGCTTGGACAGACAGAGCAGCTCTCAGGCGCTGTGCATACAACCTTCATCCATCTTCGCTTACACATTTTGTCAAATGTAATTAATTATTTCATTAGTGTTATAATTATCATAGTTGTAAATTAATCTTGTTGTGATTAATTAGTTGTAGCTAGTTAAATGTGTAAAGTGTTGTAATTAATTAGTCAATTAATTAATTATTCAATTTCGCTTTGTAATTAGTTAGTTAACTAGAATAGTTAGTTAATTCATATTCATTTGTAATAATTAGTTAAGTAGTTCAGCTAATTTCATTGGTTTTGTAATAATTAGCTTAATTAGTTTAGTTTTAATTAGTTAGTTTATTCGAACTCTCCTTCGTGAGAGCTCAATGTAATAATGTATATGTCTTCCAACCAGACGTCTTTCTTCCTTTTATTTATTTGCTTATGATGGTTAGTTTAGGAACATCATGTTTTGATTAGCATAACTCATGTTTGCATCTATTTGTATTGCATGCACCAAGGCTTGATTCATCATTCTAACTGCATTGTTAGTTAGTTTCAATACTTCTTTGAATACATGCTTAGACTGCATGCTATTTAATTTGTTTCATATGCCATATTAGTAGCCGAGCCTATTTAGTTGCATATCGCATGTGTTGTATTAGTCATAATTGCATAGTTAGAATCATGCATAATGCATATAGTGTAGAATCATGCATTTTTCATAACTTAATCTTTTTGTCTTTTATTGTGGGAGTACTAGGTGATTGCTTTACTATTAGGATACTATATGTTGATGTATGCTTTCCCATGAGTGTTGACTGTGCTACATGTTTCGCATTACGCATAATGAGGCTAATTGCTTAAATGCCAAACTATTTGTATGTATGTGGATAAAGGCTTATTGATTGAATTGAAATAATTTGAGTAATGTTTATATGCAATCACTTTTTCAAGTGGTACATATTTCGAAACAATTTTCAAAACAAACATGACTCGAGATGCTCCAATTCTTGCAACTTAGTCTATACTTATGTGTGCGCATCACATAGTAATGCTAGCCTAATAAACCGGAACAAGAGTATATACTATTAATAAAAATCATATCATGATTAGTAGAGGCCGATCTTTGATCGGGTGAGCGAGGGTGCTCAAATGTATTCATGACCTTCCCCTCTCGTACCTAAGTTCCCGAGCCGAGACAATCTTGGTGATGACAGACACGTTGTGTCACGACCCAAACCCGCCCCGAGAAGGTTGGCATCGTAACCGGCCAGTAATCCTAGATTACCACAGGCCTTTCTGAACAAAACATACATAACCGGGGCTCGCGGAAGCGAAAAAAAACACTAATAGTCCAAAGAGCTATGCATTTATATGAACAAATATTACATGCCAAAAAATGTTAATTTACCCACTACATTACATAACATGTAATCAAAAATTCATATACAAAACATAGGCTCACGCCATAGCTATACAACCAAAACAAAGCTCGTACGGCCTTCCAGGCCTAGCCCCAACTCGGAGGCACACAAAGCTCCAGGTAGGCTTCAAAACGGCGGCTCGACGACTCCGCCTAGGCTTGGCTCCCAGAATGCTCACCTATAAAATACATACATACAAACAATGAGCTAAAGCTCAACAAGTAACATTAAAGTAAAGGGGTAGTGAACGAATTCCACATTTCATGTGTCCGTAAAATAAATCATTCATAAACATAATCATCCCATATCAGAACATACATAATGGCATATTCCATAGAACATAACATTTGTCGTCCAACGACTATAGTAACCGGTCCCGGACACCGATTAAACACATACCGAGATCTTGTAAACTGGTTCACTTAGGACTATCTATGGATGCCATACTAGATTTGCAAACTGGACATTCGTTCACAGAAAACTTTTATCATATCAAAACCATAGCATAACATAGCACTTTTAAACATAGATCATACTAACATATCTTTACAGAAATGTTACTCACATTAGGTTTCTAAAACCGGTTGCACGGTCTTCGAAGTTTGACCTGCAAATATAAACATTATAACACATCATCAATACATCACATAATGAAGCCTTAGGAATGGCTACAATGTAATAAGGATGTCCAAAACATGCATTGAAAAACTCTGCGAAATTTCTGAAAAATAGGTCCCCGCTCGAGCGGCAAAACCCCCGCTCGAGCGGACTGTGAACTGAGGCAGAGATACTGGATGCATGAAATCCCCGCTCGAGCGGCAAAACCCCCGCTCGAGCGGACTGTGAAAATCTGGGTTTTCCAGGTTGCAGATTCAAGCTTCAAACCGATTTTCAACCTTTCCAAACTCATTTTCTGGGCATGTAACTTTGAAAATCACTTGAAAACTTATGAACTTACATGTTTAAAACATCATTTCAAGAAACCATAGCTCAAAGGCTTGAAAACAACTTCCAAAATCATCAAATTCAAAGCCCAAAACACTTGAAAATTACTTAATCTCAACTCATGATTCTTAAACAAAACCCATATGCATCATATAAGGAATCAAACCTTGAATCAAGATGAAAAACTATAATCATGCACATACAACCTTCCTTAGATCAAAACACACATAATACCTTCCATGAACCATAATTTTCCTTTAAATCCACTTACTAGTCATGAGATCATGCAAGAATTAACCTTATTCAAGAACTTAGAAGGGAAATTCTTACCTTGAGTTCTTAATTGGAGAGATTTAAGCTTGATTTCCCCTTTCTCTACCTTCTTTCCCTTTTTTTCCTCTTTCTCCCGAACTCTCTCTCTCTCTCTCTCTCTCTCTCTCTCTCTCTTTTCCAGATTTTTTTTTTCTTCTCTTTTGTTGAGTCAATAAGTCAACATAGTTCCATCCTTATCTATATATCATTTATAAACAATTGTGCCAAACTTTGAGCCAAACAAGGCTTTACGAATCAGACGAAATTCAGTCCTCAATTAAATGTCCCAAATGGTTCTAAAAATTCCTGGTATCACATAGGCATGCTCAATTTCATTTTCTGAACCCATTACGGTCGTCAATTTCAGTCCCGAAGTTGTAATTCCAACAGATATTTTTTTCTAATTCAAACAGATATTCCCCAATTAAGTCGTCGGAACACATAATTAATTACTGATAAATATGATACATGTTTTGGGGTCATTACACTCTCCCTAACTTAAGAAGTTTGGTCCTCCAAACTTAACTTATCCTGACAAGGTCCAAAGCAGAAATCTCGGTCGCACATATTTAATCCTTCCGTCATAGATGTTCAATGCAAAGGTATTACCTACGGATGTAATAATTCATCTATTTAATAATTCATAGCAAAAGTATTACCTACGGATTCAATCAGTAATACAATTCCTATGTGTCCACCAAATCAGTTCCCTCAGAAGTCATAGCCAATTTGTTTCATATCGTTCATATTCAATTGTTTAACATAATTTAAGTATGATTTGTCCCGTCACAGTTACATGTTCAATATTTCCATCGCATAGGTAACATAGCCATTGCATAGATAACAGTGCTAACATCATAGTAGATAATAAAAATCATACCTGTATTCGTTTTTCCAGTATTCTGTGTCTTTTCTGAAACTTGGTGAAAACCCTTCCTTGCCTCAATGTATTCCCCTCAGGAGTAGATGTTACGGTTGTCCTTGGTGTCGTTGCTGATTAACTCCACTAGTCACGGGTCTTTCATCACTTGGATAGGCTTGTGGACAAGTTCTTGTTAAGTGTCCTTTCTGTCCACATTTGAAACAAGCTCCAGATCCACGGCGGCAAATGCCCCAATGCTGCTTCCCACATTCCTTACAAGTAGGTATGCTCACACTTCCACTACTCCCCTTCTTTATATTCTCACTAATACTTGAAGTCAAATTCTCATTCACGGAGCCCATGGATTCACTAACTGTTTCTTGAATTTCTTACTTTCTGCTTCGGTCATTGCTGTTGACTTGCACATTTTCAAGGTAGCAATATTTGTTTCAGCCATCAAGGCTCTATCAAGGACATCAACATATTTTTCTAATTTCAACACATTCACCCAGTCAAGTACCTTGACATGTAAGCCACCCTCAAATTTCCTTGCCTTCTTGTACTCTGTATTAACCATATGAGGAGCATAACGGGCTAGTTCAGTAAATTTAGCTTCATACTCCGCTACTGACGTGGTTCCTTGCTTCAGCTGTTCAAATTTAGATATCTTCCTATCTCACATGCATTGTGGAAAATATTTTCATAAAACATCTCTTTGAATCGATCCCATATTAAGTCCTTATGCTCACCCGTACGAGCATCCACCATCTTCGAGCTTCTTCTTTCAGAGTAAATGTTGCTAACAAAACTTTATAGACATCTGTACACGGAAACACTTCAAAAATCTTTTCAGTTTCTAATACTCATGCCTCCGTTTTTAATGGTTCAATTCCTCCTGCAAATTCCGGTGGTTTAAGTTTCTTATATTTCTGTGTCAAAGTGATAACATCATCATTATTAATCGGTTCCATTTGAACAGGTGGTGGTGGAGGAGGCGGAAATGGTTGTCTCTGTTGTTGTTGGTTTTGCTCTTGTTGTTGTCTTACCAACCCAGTTAAAGCTTCCACCATTCTTTCTAATCGATCCAGTCTAGCATTAGAAGATTCCGTCTCATCTGCATTCCTTGCATTAGTGTTCTCCATTGGTCTCTAGAACCCATAACAGATAGAATATTTCATTCTCAACATAATAATTCCTCTGTTGTCTCATCATTGCAGTTCTTGTCTCTTTATGTATTCAAAAACACACACACACACATGCACACATGTTTATGCCATGCCCTATTCCTTTTCTAGGACACCCTATAGCTCATATGGACACATGTGTGGGTAAATTAACTCGTGCGCTCTGATACCATTCTGTCACGACCCAAACCCGTCCCGAGAAGGTTGGCATCGTAACCGGCCAGTAATCCTAGATTACCACAGGCCTTTCTGAACAAAACATACATAACCGGGGCTCGCGGAAGCGAAAACAAAACACTAATAGTCCAAAGAGCTGTGCATTTATATGAACAAATATTACATGCCAAAAATGTTAATTTAGCCACTACATTACATAACATGTAATCAAAAATTCATATACAAAACATAGGCTCACGCCATAGCTATACAACCAAAACAAAGCTCGTACGGCCTTCCAGGCCTAGCCCCAACTCGGAGGCACACAAAGCTCCAGGTAGGCTTCAAAACGGCGGCTCGACCAAGACTCCGCCTAGGCTTGGCTCCCAGAATGCTCACCTATAAATACATACATACAAACAATGAGCTAAAGCTCAGCAAGTAACATTAAAGTAAAGGGGTAGTGAACGAATTCCACATTTCATGTGTCCGTAAAATAAATCATTCATAAACATAATCATCCCATATCAGAACATACATAATGGCATACTCCATAGAACATAACATTTGTCGTCCAACGACTAGAGTAACCGGTCCCGGATACCGATTAAACACATACCGAGATCTTGTAAACTGGTCCACTTAGGACTATCTATGGATGCCATACTAGATTTGCAAACTGGACATTCGTTCACAGAAAACATTTATCATATCAAAACCATAGCATAACGTAGCACTTTTAAACATAGATCATACTAACATATCTTTACAGAAATGTTACTCACATTGGGTTTCCAAAACCGGTTGCACGGTCTTCGAGGTTTGACCTGCAAATATAAACATTATAACACATCATCAATACATCACATAATGAAGCCTTAGGAATGGCTACAATGTAATAAGGATGTCCAAAACATGCATTGAAAAACTCTACGAAATTTCTGAAAAATAGGTCCCCGCTCGAGCGGCAAAACCCCCGCTCGAGCGGACTGTGAACTGAGGCAGAGATACTGGATGCATGAAATCCCCGCTCGAGCGGCAAAACCCCCGCTCGAGCGGACTGTGAAAATCTGGGTTTTCCAGGTTGCAGATTCAAGCTTCAAACCGATTTTTAACCTTTCCAAACTCATTTTCTGGGCATGTAACTTTGAAAATTTCTTGAAAACTTATGAACTTACATGTTTAAAACATCATTTCAAGAAACCATAGCTCAAAGGCTTGAAAACAACTTCCAAAATCATCAAATTCAAAGCCCAAAACACTTGAAAATTACTTAATCTCAACTCATGATTCTTAAACAAAACCCATATGCATCATATAAGGAATCAAACCTTGAATCAAGATGAAAAACTATAATCATGCACATACAACCTTCCTTAGATCAAAACACACATAATACCTTCCATGAACCATAATTTTCCTTTAAATCCACTTACTAGTCATGAGATCATGCAAGAATTAACCTTATTCAAGAACTTAGAAGGGAAATTCTTACCTTGAGTTCTTAATTGGAGAGATTTAAGCTTGATTTCCCCTTTCTCTACCTTCTTCCCCTTTTTTTCCTCTTTCTCCCGAACTCTCTCTCTCTCTCTCTTTTCCAGATTTTTTTTTTCTTCTCTTTTGTTGAGTCAATAAGTCAACATAGTTCCATCCTTATCTATATATCATTTATAAACAATTGTGCCAAACTTTGAGCCAAACAAGGCTTTACGAATCAGACGAAATTCAGTCCTCAATTAAATGTCCCAAATGGTTCTAAAAATTCCCGGTATCACATAGGCATGCTCAATTTTATTTTCTGAACCCATTACGGTCGTCAATTTCAGTCCCGAAGTTGTAATTCCAACAGATATTTTTTTCTAGTTCAAACAGATATTCCCCAATTAAGTCATCTGAACACATAATTAATTACTGATAAATATGATACATGTTTTGGGGTCATTACACGTTGCCTTTGGCACGAGTCATGGATTTCTTAAATTCTCAAAAATATTTAGGTGGCGACTTTGTATCTGGCAAATCAGTCCATTTTTGGCAATTTGATTCAAAATCGATTTTTCAAAAGATTTGTTGGATTTGGACTCTTTGGTGTTCATCAATTTCACATTGCACTTGTGAAATTAGATTCAGAATCGCGGGAGTCCGAACTATAGGGTTTATTTTGAACTTCCGAAAGGGGGTGTGAAAAAGTTGAGCTACACCATTATACCATCTCTTTCTTTCATTTCTCTCTCTCTCTCTTTCTCTCTCTTCACCAACTCTATAGTTGTTCATCATCTCTATCATTTTCATCCTCTATCAGCGTCGCTCATCCTCACCGTTAGCCGGCAACAACCATTTTTATCGTTAAACCACCACCATCTCAGATTTAATACCTACAAACTCATATTTAAGATTAATAACTTCATATTAGAGATTTAAAAAAAAAAAACCCTTAGATTTGACAGAAAAATAAGAAATCGAGATATTATAATGAAAAATTAAGAGTTTTTTGTTTGTTTGTTCATAGATCTAAAAGTTAAATTTGACTCTGATTCGTTCATTTAATATGTACTCTGTTTCGTAACAGTAAAATTTTTACTTTAGTTAATAACATATTAATCTGCTTAATGACAGTAATTCTGAATCAAAGTAAAGTTTATTATAATTCAAAGTAAAATTTTACATTGAAACAAGCTGTGATGATGGCTTTACAGAAGAGTTTTGTGTCATGAACCACAGTAAAATTTTATTGTTGAAAGAACAGAGCATCATGAGAAGAAGAAAGAGAGATAGAGAGATAGAGTTCAAAAATAGCAGATTAAGAGAAGAAGAAGAAGAAGAATAAGAGAGAGAGAGAGAAGGATCTCATATTTGAGGTTTGCGAACTGTCGCAAATTGTCATTTTCCAGTGACAACAATTGTGAATGATCTCAGATCTGAAGTTATGGATGCAACAAATGATAGTGGTGATGAAGACGGTAGAGAAAGAGTTCTATGGTGAACGGCGATGGTGCCGATGGATAGCAGCGATGGCACCGATGAAGAGAATAGTGATAAGTGCGAGACAGAGAGAATAGAGATTGAGATAAGAGAGAGTGATTACAAGTTGATACACACACACATACACACACACATATATATATATATATGAGGGTATTATAGTAACAAAAATAAGTTTTAAAATACTAGGGGTTTTGAAAAGATCCATATAATTCTTGTCCTTTTGAAAAATAAGTTAGACTTTGAGGGGTCTATCACCAAATCCCCTTAAATGTTAAACATTTTATTTTATTTTAATTTATTTAACTTGCACACGCATTGCTGCTAGTATTTGTACATATGCACTACCCAAGAGACACATTCAATGGAAACAATTTAATAAGTAGCCTACTAGAACACAATCAATTAGGGGTGTACACGGGTCGGTTCGGCTCAATTTTACCTTTAAATCGTCAGCCGAATCGACACATTCAAGTTAGAAAACCAACTACTCATCGTCAACCGAACTACAGTTCGAAATCGATTAACTCAAAAGTCACGGTTTGGCGGTTGGTTCGGTCGATTTCAAAAATCTGATAGGAATTTGTGAAAAAAATGAATTTAAGCGTTCAAAACAACAAATTGAGTTTATGTTTATACACTTACAGATAATAGATCTGTGAAAGAGAGAGTAAAGCAAAGAAAATGGGGGGGAAGTGAAAGGGGGAGACTGCCTTCACTTATCGCTGTGGCGACCACTTTCACTCATCACAGTGCCATCGCTTATCGCCACCAACACCAACACCATTGTTAACTGACCTCATCTGTCCCGGCCACTACCATCACCATTAGAATAGAAATGGAAAGAAAAATAAAGAGAAGCAGAAATGAAGGAGAGGCTGAGATGTAATGAGTTCGTCTATTAAAGAAAAAAAGAGAATGTGTGTGTGTGTGTGTGTGTGAGAGAGAGATGGAGATGAAAGGTTTGAGAAGTCAAAGGATTGAGAAAAGAGAGAGAGTCACAAAAGTAAATGAAGTTGTCAAATCTCTGTGAGAGAGAAAAAAATAGAGGAATATATTTTTCTTGAGAAAATAGATATGGCCTTGGAAAACATATATGGAGTATTATATATCTCTCAAATTTATTTGAGATGGTATACATCTCGAGTCCGGATCCTCTCCAGCCCTTCTCTCCAGCCCTCTCTCCGGTCAACAGCCAGGATTTGGCCACGTTACCCCTAACAAAATCTACGGCTCACATTAGTTAAAAAAAAAAAATGAATTTCAAATAAGCTTGCTTGCTTGCTCTCTCTCTCTCTCTCTCTCTCTCTCTCCTCTTCTTTTCTCTCTTTTCAATGGTGGACAACAACAATTGATTTACTCTCGCTGCAAATCATCAAATCCTAGACTGTTCCAAATCTCTGCAAATTTACCACCAAACATTGTGTTGGAAAAAATGGTTTTTTAGTGATTTTAATTTAATATTAAAGTGTGGTGACTTTAATTAAATATTAAAGTGGGTCCCAACCATTTATTGTGTTGGGTCCAAGTGGGCCAAAAACCATTGAGATTTGAATAAGAAATTACCAAGAAATTGCCTCATGATGTTAGATTCATGAATAGGATTTTAAACAGTATTTAAATCCTTTTTCTTGGCTAAAGGGTGTGAACCCATTGGGTATCCAAACTTTTCATCTTTCTGGAAAAGGGTTATGGATCCTAGTTAATGGGGCTTTAATGACCAGCCATAAAGGCTGGTGGCTCTTTCTCTCTCCCCTATACATGTATAAATTGAGACCCTCCTGTCAAGTCTCAAAACAGAAATTTTTGCTCCCTTTTTACAAGTCAGTTTGCTGGAAAGTTCCTACAGTGAGAGAGTGCTGCCATGTTTTTGTTCGCTAAGCTAGACAGAAAGTGCTTCTGCAGTAGCTGGTTTTTTACCGTCGTATCTTGGGAGACAGACGCCGGAATTCCTCAAGCACTCGACCCGTGAGGCGGCGAAATCTGTTTTAAGGAAATTGCTACCGTGCAGACTTCGGTTTGCTTTCTTTACCATTTTATTGTATTGTGTATTTCTGTTGTAATTTAGTTGTAATTCTCAGCATGTGTTCTTGGTATATATATAATTTTGATTTCTTCATAAATCTATTTATTTAATTTCACAATTTGAACAACAAGCTTAAAACAAATTTATATATATTTTCTATGAAATTGATCGAATAGATTTATATAGACAATTAGGTTAGCTTTGTATAATGTTACTAGGAACTGTTGCGGAATTGCTTACTGTTTCAATGATACAAAATATAAATTTGCATGTTTAGAGATTCAAGTAATTTATATGAATAGGCAATTGTTCCATTTTCTGTAGGTTAATTGTCGGTTCATGATTTTGCTTCTTTGCATGCACATAAAACTATTTTCATGCCTTCTTGCACTGATTCATTCTTCTGAGTAAATTAATATATTTGTGTTTGCTAGTGAATAGATCCATGTGTGTTTTAGACATATTACATGCTATTGCTTATGTTATTTAAGTAGACTACTTGTACTAAAGAGAAAGTCCAGTATTTGTTTTTCCTTTGAAAATTCAATGATTGTAAATTATGATATGTTACTCTCTAATTGCTTAGTTTAATTAGAATGCTCTATCATAATTTGTATACTTAATTGTATTAGTATGACCTTATTTTATGCGTATAGTTCATCATTCCCCTACCATGATTTGCATGAATTTTAAGGTTATAAAATATAATTTATGGATGTTGCAATTTTGACATGCTAATTCTATTCTAGTTTTTAATTTGTTACATGCTTATTATTTTCTAGACTAGATTACATAATTTAATGTTTTTAAAATTATTTGCATATGTTAATTGCTAAATGGTTGTTGGTTTGTAACTCTTGCCTATTAATTTTAGTTTAATGTATTTGGAGTTATAGAGTTTTTATGAATTGTGTACATGATTAATTTGAATTATTTAATTGGGAGCATTAATCTAAATTATCTAATTGGGTGCATTAATGTGAATTATTTAATTGGGTGCATTAATCTGAATTATTTAATTGGGTGCATTCACTTTGAATTTAACTTATTTATTTGGAGTTATTAGTTTAAATGTTTATTATGAATTAATTTCATTCATAACTCATGAGTATTGAACTTTATTTTAAAGTTTTAATTTAATTGGTATTTTAATTCATTGGTTAATTTTATAAATCGTTGGTTAGATGGTTTCAATTATTTATTATATTTATTTTTTGCTTAGATTATTTGTTTGTATTTTGTTGTGGTTTTTTTTTTTTTTCTGCTAACTTTCTTTACAGGAATACTTATGCAAGAGGGAATGGAAAAACAAATACAAAACCAAATGAATAGTATTTGGGATGTAAAAACAAAAATGTTTGGACTACTAACTTTTGTGTTGAATAAGAATATCTAAGCGTGGAAAGGCTTTTGAACTAAATGGAATCCTTATGGATTGACTATTTTATTTAAATGTTTGAAACATGTTTTGCTTGAGATTTAGTTGGTTTGTTTACCAATTTGTAGTAGCAAGTTTTATTTGTTTGTTTTGTTAGAAGCATTTTATATGCGTGTAATTGTTATAGCAATTTTTTAAATTGTTTGTAAGTTTGGAACTTGGTTTGGTTTTCTGTGATAGAAACCAAAGTTTTTAGCTTTGGCTAAAGAGTAGTTCTTATTTGTTCAGAAATGACAACTAAGACGGATTTGGTTTCAAACCTTTGGAGTTTGAGGAAGTCTTTGGGTTTAATCATTTTATTACCAAAGTGTTGGAAAATCGTATTTGGAGAAAGTCTTTGGTTATAATCTGATTATGTCCAAAGTGTTTTGGTTTTTGAGAAAGGAAACCAAATTTTAGCTTTAGCTAAAATATTTCTGACTTTATTCAAAAATAATGGACTTAGTTCCGGGAGTATCGGTTAACTTTTATGAGTGGTGTAATTCTGGTAGCAAATTTTATTTGCTTGTTATAACCTGGTTTATCCCTTGGAAATCTTAATTTTAAAATTGTTTCCTATGGACTAGGAGTCAACATGCTCTTGGATGTTTTGTCAAAAGATTAACTGGGTTTTAAGTGGGACCGATGTGACCCCTCCAGTCTTCCTGAGAATATTCCTGACCATGTTCGATTCTAGGTTAAATGGTGAGACTAGTTTTGAATTAAATTTCCACCTGAGGGATTTTCTAAGGGTTAAGTTTAATTTCTGAAATCACATAAGTAAAATTCTGTTGTGATGTTTCAGAAATGGCTTCAAAAGGTGACAAACAGAAATGTTGTTCCACCTGACAACCTTAGTCTCGCGAGATTCTTAAAGGAAATCATAAGATTGCATTAAAATATCTCTGAATTAATCAGAGGCAATTAGTATGGTATCCTTGTGTTATTTATAGCATTTATGATTGCTATGTGACTTTGCTTAAAAGCAAAGATGAGACAACCTGTTATAGTGGGTGAATATTTTTTGGATTTTTAAATTCCAAATATATTCTTAAATTGGTGGCTCCTAGTGAGTACAAGATCACTGATCACAGAGATAGAAAACTGGTGGTTCCTAGGAAGTGTTAGACCACTGGCTACACAGTTATGAGATTGTGGTTCCTAGTAGTGAACAGATTACTGATCACATGTCAAGACATCATGGTTCCTAGTAGTGGAGAGACTACTGGTCATATGTCAAGACATGATGATTCCTAGTAATGAGAGTCTATTGATCCTATGTCAGGATGATGTGATTCCTAGTAGTAAAGTGACTACTGATCACAGGTTAAGACATTGTGATTCCTAGTAGTAGAAAGTCTACTGATCACATGTTGAGAAATTAGTGATTCCTAGTGATAAGACTACTGGCCATGTTATGAAGTTCCAAATAGTAGACTATTGAACACTGGATTTGTGTTTCATAATAGTAAGACTATTGGCTTCAGAGTGATAGGTTGGACCAAATATATTTGGGTGCCTAATTTGGTTGATGACATTCTGGGAATGTATTTACTGTGATATGATTTTGAGAGTTTCATAATCATAATGACACAAGGATTTGTTTAAGACTTTGTATAAATTCTACAAAGAAGACTTAATTATCCGACTCCGAAATTGAGAAGGATAATAGAAAGAAAGAAGGGAGTACCTCCTCAGTGAAGGCCAATGTCATTGAGCATAGCAAATTTTCTGGGACGAGGAAGAAGCCCCCTGTGAACAAGGGCTCTATGCTAGGGCCAAGGGGTGGTGTTGCAAAGAAGCTGGCATACAAGCCGCGGGAACCTGGTTATCGGTTCTTTGGGAAGTGCTACAACTGTGGTAGCGAGGGGTTTTAGTTTTACTAGGGCTACACACCACATCTACTCCGAGAAGGAGCTGTTTATAACTTTCGAACCGGTTACAAATGGTAAGAAGTTGTTTATGGGAAACTCTATTACCTCATTTGTTGAGGGAAAGGTGGTTCTGAAGTTAACCTCAGGAAAAGAGCTAACCTTGAACGAAGTCCTGTATGTTCCGGACATTCGTAAGAATCTTGTCTCTAAGTCTCTTCTCAGTAAACATGTTTTCGCATGGTTTTTGAGTCCGACAAGGTCGTTCTGACGAAACACAAGTATGAAACTTGTGTTGAAGCGAAGTAGACAAGATCCCGTATGAGTTATGGAAGGCGTTAAGCCTTCTTATAAATTCTTACGAATGTGGGGGTGTCTTGCAATAGTGGCGATTCCTACACCCAAACGGGTTAGGATAGGCCTGAAATACGTGAATTGTATATTCATTGGTTATGCACATAATAGTGGTGCATATCGATTTCTTGTACAAAAGTCTGAAACTTCAGCCATTTACAGGAATACCATCATGGAGTCAAGGAATGCATGTTTCTTTGTCGAACCCAAGAAGGGGTTCCGAGGTTTTGGAGCAATTTGGTGAGCTTGCTAGTGATGATGATCATTTTGATGATCAAGTTAAGAATCAAGGTGATGATCAGCCTAGAAGGAGTAAAAGGGCTTGGATGTCCAAGTCTTTTGATCCAGACTTCTTGACTTATATGGTTGAGAACGAACCTCAAACTTTCCACGAAGCTGTGACTTCTCCTGAGAGTCCTTGATGGAAAGAAGCGATCAAAAGTAAGATTGACTCCATCTTACAGAACCACACCTGGGAGTTGGTAGATTTACCTCCAGGTTATAAGTCTTTAGGCTGCAAATGGATTTTTAAAAGAAAGATAAAGGCCGATGGGTCAATTGACAAGTATAAAGCAAGGCTCGTTATCAAAGGGTGCAGGCTACGAGAAGGCCTGGATTACTTTGATACGTACTCACCTGTAACGAGGATAACATCCATTCGCATGGTGATTGCGTTAGCAGCTTTGCGCAATCTGGAGACACACCAGATGGATGTAAAGACAGCTTTCTTAAATGGGGATTTGAATGAAGAAATCTACATGGAGCAACCTGAAGGGTTTTCAGCTCCAGGGCAAAGCAAGAAAGTCTGTAAACTTGTCAAATCATTGTATGATTTGAAGCAAGCGCCTAAACAATGGCATGAGAAGTTTGACAACGTAATGTTGTCAAGTGGGTTTAGAATCAACGAATGTGACAAGTGTGTTTATGTCAAAGACACTGACAGAGGTTATGTCATTTTGTGTCTATATGTTGATGATATGCTCATTATAGGTAGTAACGATGAAATGATCAAAACTACCAAGAAGTTGTTAAACTCTAAGTTTGATATGAAAGATATAGGCATTGCAGATGTTATTCTGGGAATTCAGATTACCAGAACATCTGGCGGAATTGTACTTTCTCAGTCTCATTATATTGATAAGATACTTGAGAAGTTTAGTGGATCAGATACGAGTGTGTCATCGACACCTGTAGACTTAAGTCTACATTTTACCAAGAATAATAAAGAGAGTGTCTCTCAGTTAGAATATTCTCGGGTAATTGGAAGTTTAATGTATCTGATGAGTTGTACTAGGCCGGATATAGCTTACTCGATGAGCAGGCTTAGTAGATACACAAGTAATCCCGATGCTTCTCTTTGGAAGGGCATTATGCGGGTGTTAAGGTATTTACGCTACACTCGGGATTGTGGGCTGCATTATACTCGATATCCAGCGGTGCTTGAAGGCTATAGTGTAACAACCCTCATACTGTTTACCGATTAATGACTGATTGATTACCGATTACTGCTAAACTGAGATCGAATACGAAAAGTAATTGAACTGATTAAAATACTAGACTGACTGATTGGACTGACTAACCGAGATCTGAAACTGAATCGATTAACTGTATCTAGCTAATTGCATGTTTATCTGTTTGAGTGTTTAATTATCTGTTCAGTTTTCTGTATTTAAACTACAAATTGAAGGCCTTATCGGCGGCCGAATTTGAAATTGACTGATAATCTGTGTTAATTAGAATTTATGTAATTTTATGGTATATTTAATTGAAAACTGATTTGGTATGATTAAAGTAGATTAAAATAAGCTAAATCACATAGTTAGGCATATTTACCATTTTGCCACACTAGTGGCCCACTATCTTAAACACATTTGAGCCTCCTTGTATACACTCAAACAAAGCTTTTCATCAGCCACATTTGAGCACACCACTGAAACTAGAGAAGAAGAGTGAGAGGTTTGGAGTGAATTCAACTTGTTCTTAAGGAAATTACTCAAAGACTTGGAGATTTTAGAAGACAATTGTGTATTTGAGCTCCTACACCTTATAATTCAAGACTTAGGTAAGGATGTCACCTTTTCATTGATGTATTTAAGATTGTTCTTGCATGGTTCTTGAGCCTCTAGAGAGCTAAGTCATGTCTTAGTCTAATAATGTTGAATTGAAGCTCATATCATGCATGCATGTCTACATTGTTGCATTTTGAAGGTGATTACATGGGATTTGGTACATGCATGTTCATATTATTGTTAGAGTCCATGTTTTCATCTTGTCTTTGGAAGATTTGAGCTCATTAGAGCATGTTTTGAAGTTTTGAAATGGTTTAAATCCATGCATGTCATGGTTGTAGCATGTTCATGAAAATTTGGTTTGAAATGGGTTTAATTAAACACCCTTGGGCTTTGATTTCTCAAATTGAGCTTTGAATCATGTTATTCTATGTGTTTACAAGTGTTTTCCAGAAAATTAGCCCAAGAGGGTCGAATTTAATGCATTTAAACTTGGTTTTTGGCTTGGAGGTGCAATCTGGGTTTTCCAGATTTTGCACTTCCGCTCGAGCGGGGGAAGTGCCGCTCGAGCGGGAAAATCGAGCTCCAGCATCTTGCACTGTGCATCAGTCCGCTCGAGCGGAGGACTGGACGCTCGAGCGGAGGACTGGGTGATGCGCTCGAGCGGGTCGAGCGTGAATTTCACTTATCCAGTATTTTTTGGTCCGCTCGAGCGGGGAAGTTGACGCTCGAGCGGGGACCTTTATTGCATGTCCGCTCGAGCGGGGAAACCTGCGCTCGAGCGGGACTCTGTTTTCCTGAAAATTCTGAAAATATTTTCTAAGTGCGTCTTTGCATCCTCTTTCCATCCTAGGCATTCCTAGGGCATATTTAAGGCATCTTAAAGAGGATAAGGATGTAGAACACACCGAGGCAAACTTAGGGATTTAGTTATTATCTTTCCCAACTGTGAAACTTAGTGTGTGTTCAATCGGTTAACTGTATAGGGTTGGCATTCCGAGGAGACGCTCTAGTTCACTGTAGCCCAGAACTCTGTGAGTAACAATTGTGTAAAGATATGTTCAAATGATTATCTTTTGAATATTGAACTGAACTGTTTACTGAACTGGTATTATTTACTGAATGAATGTATGTCCTTATATTTCTGAACTGTACTGTGGCATCCTTAGCACCTACTATTTACTGTTACTGTTACAGAGATCTCTGTCGGTTCCCTCGTGGAACCACTACTGTTTACTGATTAATGGCCATCATTACTGTTCGGTCTTTCAAGACCTACTGTTACTGTTATGCTAATGGATGTACCACATATGACTGATTGACTGAAAGACTGAAATACTGATTTAATGAACTGTTTTCATTACTGTACTGTAAGGACATTCATTCTAAACATCTTTACGCATTGTGTTATTCACTGGGCTTTAGCTCACTGCTTATATATATATATGTAGGTGTACAGGCACCAGACCAATGCTAGAAGCGTCAGGGTATTTCCAGTTTTGTCAAGCCAACCTACGTGCCTCACTGCGAGGTTCGAACCTGCCAAGCTTGGCTTCAGGGGTGTTTTTATTTCCCTGTCTGTCTCTGTACCGTTGTAACACTGTATAGACTGAACGTTTGCACTGTACGGTTTATCGGGGATTAAGTCCCGTTCTGACTGGTTGTATATGATAGCATAATGTTTTGTATACTGTTCTGTACAAATATATGAAAAATCTTTTTGGCATCAGATTGTCACAGCTCATTGGATATCATTTTATTACTGTATTGGCTTCCGCCATGCCCCTGTACTCTGTTATACTGTCTTACTGTTAAGCAGGCCTTCGGTAATCTCGGATTACTGGCCGGTTACGGTGCTAAACCCATAGGGGCAGGTTTGTGTCGTGACATATAGTGACGCAAATTGGATATCAAATATAAAGGACTCAAAGTCCACTAGTGGATATGTGTTCACTCTTGGTGGGGCAGCCGTGTCTTGGAAATCTTCCAAGCAAACGTATATATCTAAATCAACGATGGAATCAGAGTTTATTGCTTTGGATAAAGTAACGGAAGAAGCTGAATGGCTTCGCCATTTCATTGAAAATATTCCACGTTGGTCTAAACTTATGCCAGCTATTTGTATTCATTGTGATAGTCAATCTGCAATTGGTAGGGCACAGAGTAATATGTATAATGGAAAGTCTAGACATATACGTCGTAGATATAATTCTATACGACAACTACTCTCAAATGGAGTTGTCTCTATAGACTATGTAAAGTCTAAGGACAACATTGCGGATCCGCTAACCAAGGGTTAATCGAGTGTGAGTCAAAACGTCGTAAAAAAAATGGGGTTGAGGCCTTTGGAAGTTACCGGAATGGAACCCAACCTAGTTAACTGGAGATCCCAAGATCTAGGTTCAATGGGACAACCTAATTGCGTGTAACGGTGGTATGTCACTGATGAGGTTAAACCTCCAGACATTCCTTCTATCAGTGATACCTGCAAGTGTAGAGGTTAAGCTGAGCTTTTAATGACTCTAGTGTGTTAAGCTGTTAAGCTGAGTATAGCAGGATACTCAAGTAGAGTCACCTATGTGAGTGTGAAGTGGGGCCGCTTCTAGAAGAATTGGGCAGGCCAAGATTCTTTGAAACCACTCACTGAACCATGCTAGTGCCCAGGGCCATACAGGGCACACCAGTGAGAACAGAATGGTGGTATGAGTAATTCCCGTGTGAGATCTATTGTCTTAGTTTACATAAACGACAGAGCAGTTCAAGATGTCATATTCACTGATCAGCTAGTAAACTCGATAGGTTTTCACTGGGAGAGATTCAAAGCCTAAAGCTACCTTCTCTGATTCGGGGTTAGTCCGTTGTACTCTCTCTCCGAGTCATTATTGTTGAACGGTGTCCGTTTGTTGAGTCATTCGGTCAATTTTTATTCATGTGGGGGATTGTTGAAAAAATGGTTTTT